>QKWP01002659.1:2346-29017 GCA_003550325.1 Gigaspora rosea | reverse complement strand
AATTATAAGATTTTTTAGAATTTTATTAATAAAATTCTATAAAATCTTATGATTCATAAAATTTTACTAATTTATTCTAACAAAATGCACTAAGTAAACTTGTTCAGCACCAAAAAATACATATAAATATGTTCAGACTCAGACCAGTCTGCAGACTTCAGACCAGACCTAGACCAGACCCAGACTTGACTATAAAGTCTGGATATAAAAGTCTGAGTCCGGTCCGAAAATCAGACCAGACTCAGACTTGACTAAAGTCTGGTTCAAGTCCAGTCCGTAGGAGCACTAATAGTATGTATGGTTTATAAAAAAAAATTTGCCAAAAAAGTTTATTATTCGATAATAATACAGAACTCAAACTGAGAATATTAGCATTCTTATAAACTTGGATACAATTGCCAACATGGTGCAGAGGTTACAAAAAGCATTCATTTATTATCAAAAATCTACAAAAACAAGGAACATTATGAGAACAGGACCACAGATAATTCTAAAAAAGGTGATATTATTAAATCGGATATTATTTTGGTCAAAACAAAAATTTAATTTTTTTTGTTTTGACCAGAATTTAATGTCATGTGGTTCAAAAAATGTCTGATTTAATAATATCACCTTTTTAGAATTATCCGGAGTCCCATGGGAACATATAATGGAATTATAATTGAAAAGGATAAACATAAGGCATATGTTTATTACCAGAAATCTGCAGAAATGGGTTATGCAAGTAGAGCTAGAGAATGCTATTATGGGATTGAAGTTAATAAAGTATTCACTTATTATCAAAAATTTGCTAATATAGTGATGCCGATAGAATATACGCTATTGGATATTGTTCTATTAAAGGAATTAGAATCAAAAAAGATAAAATAAGGCATTTACTTGTTATCTAAAATCTGCAGAAATGGAAGATGCTATGGGAACATATGGGGTGCAGACAATAGGAACAGCCCATTTTTACATATATCTTATTTTGAGATAATTAAGTTTAATCATTTGTTTTGATTTTCGGACTGATCCCGGATGAATCAAATTTCACAATTTTGATTGGTTAAAAGTAGCAGGTGACTATCAGATAATCTCTCCAGGGGAGACCGTCCCAAATTAGGAAATAGTCAGGATGATCATTACACAATTCATTAAAGTTTTTTTATACAATTTACAATACTCTTTTTGTGAGGCCATCGTCTTATTCGTATTATGAAACGTATCAAATTAGTATACAAACTTGTGGCTTTTGTATCGTACTTTAATAAAATAGTTGGATTCAAGATGATTCACCGGATATTTATATTACAATTTCTGTATATATAAGTTATAATATAAATATCCAGTGAATCATCTTGAATCCAACTATTTTATTAAAGTATGATACGAAAGCTACAAGTTTGTATACTAATTTATCACGTTTTATAATGCAAATAAGCCACGATGACCTCATGAAAAGAGTATTGTAAACTGTATAAAAAACTTTTAATGAATTGTGTAATGATCATTCTGACTATTTCCTAATTTGGGATGGTCTCCCCTGGAGATAATCTCGTAATGTGCTGGCTCTACGAAGCCTTGTTTAATTTTTCTTTACATTATCTTGATTTTTTATTATGCAAACCGACTTTCGTTTATAATTGAAAAATGTCAATCATGTCAAAATTTATATGAATCTAATAAAAACTCATTTTTTTAAAAAAATGTAAAAATGGGCTGTTTCTATTGTCTGCACCCTATATAATTTTAGAACTTGTTATCGAAATATGAAAAGAATACATATATTTATTACTGGAAATCCACAGAGATAAATAATATCAGAGGAATATATGATGTTGGAGAATGCTACTATTATGTGATTGGAGTTGAAAAAGGACGATCATAAGAAATTCACTTGTTATTCAAAATTTGCTAATATCGGTAATACCAACGTAACATATGCCATTATGATAAAGGAATTAAGGTTGAAAAGATGAAATAAGGCATTCGCTTATTATTTAAAAAAAAAAAAGACTGAGCAATTGAAATTATTTTAATTTGGAACTGATTTTTGATAAAGATAGTAATCCTTATTGCTTACTTTGCTGCCATACTAACTTTTCCTTCCTTTGATGAAAACTATCTCTGATACTTTCATAATCCATATAATTTTTGCCTACTTCATTTTGTTCTTTTTCTCAATCTCAAAAAGTTTTGCCACCAGTAATTGACCCTTCTATGGTTTTACTGACACTACCGAAGAACTAAAAAAAACCCTAGCCAGTAGAGGTTATGGATTATTAGCCAGTCCCCATTGCCAAATATTATTTTGACCAATATCAATATCGAACTTTTGATCCTCTTTTGGTGAACGTTATAGGAACATATAATGTTAGAACTTGTTATCAAAATGAAATTGAAATTGAAAAGAATGAACATAAGACATATGTTTATTACCGGAAATCCGCAGAAAATGAATAATGCCAGTAGAACATTTGATAATAAAGAATAATACTATTATAGAATTAAAGTTGAAAAAGATAATCATAAAAATCTGCTAATATCATTAATAGAACATCTGCTGTTGGATATTGTTAATAAGGTAAAGATGAAACGGATCATTTTCTTATTTCCCAAAATCTGCTAATATCAGAACATATGCCATTGAATATTGTAAAGAATTGAATAAACATAATTCTAAAATAAATGACAAAAACATACTAGTAATACGCAGCATGTAGTTAAGACTATGTTAGTTTGCATTACTATTATCATGATTGGTATGTAATTTACTATAAACAATTTCTGTTTAAACTTACTGAATATGCAGTATCACAGTATGTATTGGCAACTTCATTAGCAATAATAAAAATGTACTACCAAAAAATCACAGCAACCATCCAATTATTTTTTAAACTTACTCACATATATGGTTATGCTTGTTTGTCTTGGTATGTTCGCAATTAGTATCATGAAAAATTCTGTTACAGAACTTCCGATTATTGCAATAACATATATTATGCACTGACAAGTTTGTCAGCAACAAATAGACCACATCACTAGTAAAACCATAGCGAAACCTGATGATATATATACATGCCTAGTTGTTACCTAAAGAAAGAAAAATATTAGTTCGTGAAATAAAAAAAAAACCATATAACATGAAAAAAAAAGAATGAATAAAATATAAATGATTAATAAGTTTTACAATATTAGGAAAAATTAAAAAAAAAAGAAAAAAAACAAATTATTGGCGACTATAATTGCAATATTTAAGATTTCACTGATCACAAATGCATGTTTGGTATAGCAATATGACTAAATTTTTTTAATTACAAACTCGGATATCGGACAATGTTTGTGTCTGAATATGTTTGCGTCTGACAAATATTGCACAGACAATATCCGGTAACAATCTATTTACTTGAACATAATTTGAACACAAACATCAGACAATGTCCAAAATTGTCTGAGTCCACCAAATATAGCTCGGACTATGTCCGGTAACAACACTGTCTATGGGTATATAGGCCGGGTAATATTGGTACCCAAGCCCTACCCATATAATAAAGAGCCTGCGATTATTAGCCCTTCTCTGCCCTAGGGCTTGTAATTTGATGTCCAAGCCCGGCCCAGTGGTACTACTCTTAGGGTACCCATGGGTAGCCCTGGCCCATGCAAAGGCCTAGCCCTAGTTGTTAGCAGATTCTGTAGCAAAATTATTGTCATGGCTAAAGCTGGAAATGGCTGAAGCACTGCTGAAGCTAGAAATTTTAAATATTTTAATATGAAATTTACAAAAAATTTTGGAATGCATTTTGTACGATTTTTTTTATAGTTAGATTAGAATTTAGGGTTAGAGTTTATAATAAAAGTGTATAGTTGGATTTTAGCAGGGTTATAGTTTTAAATCGAGACCTCTAATTTCCATCTTCAGTCATTTCCAGCTTCAGCCGCGACAATTATCATCTGGGTATTTTTTACTTAATGAAGAATATAATTTATTAGTAAAATTTTTTATAATCTTGGGACAAAATTGATCAATTCTGATCTAGCTGACCATAATTCTGATGCACTCCAATGTATCTAACCCAGAATTTTGGAGACTCCCTGTATGAGTTTTGTTAGCAAGTTCTATAGCAAAATTATTAGTTACATTAGTTAAATTTTATTTTTTATGATCTTGGAGCAAAATTGATTAATTTCAATCCAGCTAATCATGATTCCAATGCACTCTGATGTATTTTGTCCCAGAATTTTGAGAACCCTCTTGTTATAAAGCTAGTAGGTGGGCCTAAATAATTTAAAAATCTTGGTTATAATATAATTATCATCATAATAAAATATGCAATTTGATTTATTATTAGTTACCCGATTTGTCACATCTAAAATTTTATCATATGTCTTTGTAAATTGCACAAATCTATAAATTTACTTAGTAAAAGTATGTAGGATTCAGCAGAAATAGTAAATGATTTGGTTATTTGCCAATTTTTCAAATAATCTTAAATAACCTCAAAATAACCACTCATTGGAGAGCATTCAAATTTTGGGTCATTTGGAAATAACATAACCAAATGAATATAGTTATTTTCAAATGACTAGATCATTTGGTCATTAGATCATTTTGTATAAAGTTAACATCCTACCAATCACGAAAAAATTTGTATAATCCATGTTTTAAATAAGGGCACTGACATTTATTAGATAATATTTTAGAGGGTGGGGGGTCAAGAAAAATCTTACCTTAGTTAAATTTGATTGGCTAAAATTTTATTTATAGATCTTACCTAGGGGTGGGGATAGGCCCCTATAGTAAATAGATATTAGGTAATAAATGTTAGCACCCTAATACATATGTTTGCATTATTTCTTAATTCATATTGATTATTAATTAATATGCCATTTGTAATTTGAAAATGATTTAAATCTTTTTACAATTGGTAAATTATTCACAAACTTTTTATTTATTGTTTAAAAAATAGTAAATACATTATTTTTTTGTCTAGTGTTTTTTTTAATCCCTTCATACCTGATTTTATGATTTGATTAGAATATCATTTTACAACCAGTCTAGAAATAATCTAGTCATTTAGCCAAAATACAAATAGCAATCATTTATCAAATTATTTATTTATTATATGTAATAATTTTTATTAGATAGCATCTAGCAATATTTTATTTTATGAAGAACAATAATCAATTGTGATTGGTTAAAAGTATTAGATAATCAATTAACCAGAGTTAAATAACCTTCTTAAGTTATTTGGACTATGAAATGACCAATGACTAGTCATTTGTTATTTGAGTCATTTGGGTTATTTAAAATCATTTACTATCCCTAGTGTTTAGGACATGGATAAAAAATTTGGTATGCCAAAGCACTTCAATATCCTGTGCCAGGTTTTGTCAATCATTGTAGTACAAATTTGCAGATAAAAAAATTTTAAAGTTCATTGTATTTAAAGTTAGTATTTAGACTAAAGTTAAATATTAAATAGTTATATAGTAAAATCAATCAAAGAAACTTTTTTTTAGAACACTAAAGGTCATTTATTATAAAGATTTTGTAAATAAACAATTTTTGACAAAATAAATGTTTGTTTAAAATTTTCTAATTATGTTATATTATAAAGCTATCTTGAAATTTGATTTGTAGATTAGAAGAGAACTCTAAACAATATATATAAAGGTTATTTTGAAATTTCGGCTAAAAAGATTACTTTTTTACCAAAATATTATATTTAAAAAGAGGATACTTAGGGTCATTGCTTTGAAAATGATCTTATAGAGCTATGTAAATTTTATGAATTAAAATTAAAATTTCTAGCTATTCAGTAATCTAGTTCAAATAAACTTTTTTTATTTTGTAGAGCTTAGTAAGTTCTACAAAAATAAAAAAAATTATTTAAATTGGATTATTGGATGGCTAGAAATTTTAATTTTTATTTATAAGATCTATATAGCTCTGTAAAGTTATTTTCAAGACAAAGACCCCAAGGTTATATTTAAAAGTGGATAAAAGCTTTTAATGTTATATTATTAAAAGTGGATAAAATTGATGTTTTATAAAAGTTATATTCAAAATTTGAATAACAAAACAAAAAAAAATTTTATAAACTATTCATACCACAATAAATACTATTCACTTTATATAGATCATCTAGATTTTGTTACTTAATATATTTTAAATTTTAAAAAATTTATTAACAAATTCTTGATCAAATTCAATAAAAATTTTTTATTTAAATTTTATGAATTCATAAAATTAAAATAAAGCAATTTTATTAAATTTGAACAAAAACTTGTAAAAATATATTCAATAAAAGTTTTTATAAACAATTTTGGTATATAATATATATTTTTAAAAATAGAAACCTTTTTATTAAAGATATCTTTGCAAGTTCTAGACCAAATTTAATAAAATTTTTGGACATTTTTAATTTGTACCACTGGTTATTATTAACTAGTAATAAAATATTTAAATTATTTGTCATATAAGTGACAATGACTTATATAATATGCAAACAAATCAGATTTTAGAATCATAAGTAATATAATATGATAAGAAACTTCAAAACAAATATTCATTTTATCAAAAATTGCCTATTGCTCAAAATCTGCATAGAAAATCTTCTTTCATGCTCTAATAACAAGTTTTCCTTGAGCAATTTTAATATATAAACACCAAATCCTAACTCTAACCTAGGTGCTTACCTTTACCTAGATGCTCATCCTAACCTTAAACTAACAAAAACAAAAACTTTATCATGATTATACTGATACTAACCCTAACTCTAACCTAGGTACTCACTCTTATTTAGATGTTCACCCAACCCTAACCTAACAAAAACAAAAACTTTATTACAATTATACTAATTATTAGAATCAATTGTCTTTTAAATTTCCACCAAGTGCATTCCATACTGTTTCATCATCATTGCATATCGATCAAGTTTTTCTTCAACTTCTTCAAAAGCATCAAAGTATTATTAACATAAATTTTAAATAAATACTTATACTGACTAGTAATATTATCATCATCACTTTTACTTTGACTACCTGAATTTGATAACTCAACCAAATTCGAATATTCAATTTGGAGCTGTAAATGATAGTCATCTTGTTAATTAAAAATAGGTCCAGAACTTGATTGGCTATATGAAAAAAGAGTATTTAAAAAAATATAAACTCAAAATTGGCAAACAAGCTTCTGAGCTATGGTAATCCAAATAATACTCTTATAATAAAATTATAAACATTAATTGATATGTTTCCTAAAAATTCCATATTGTGGCCTTTTCAAAGCACATTACAAGTAACAAAAACAAATTACAGTTTTTGTTACTTGTGATATGCACCTTAAAGAGACCATAGCTAATTTTAATTCAATATTTTATTTCTTCTTTTAACTAACCTGAGATGGCTCTAAAGCAACATTTTTATGAAACTTAGAAGAATCAGAAATGTTTTCAAATATACTAAATGTATTATTTATCTATAAGTTTGACAAAACTAAAATTATATTGAATTAGTTTAATAATGCTTAATATCTTTGTTATTGCTATATTGTTACAAATAACATGCATAGGTGTTATTTTAAAAATCGTAATTTTATTCTTGTATATTATTTTGCAACAATACAATAAATCTTTTTTGTATAACATTTTTTTCTTAGAACTGAGTTCATTTGCTCTAGTTTTTCAGATAAATCAATATCTGGTAGCTTATTATATTTGCTAAAATGGTAATGGGCCTTAAATAATATTAGATTAGTATATAGTACATAATATATACTGCCTTTTGCGTCACCTAAAATCCAATTATCTAAGACGGGTTTAAATTAAGGTTCAAAGAATCTAAAATTGTATTTTTATAAAATGCCTCTGGCAATATTTGTCCTACCTCTGAATTAAGTTTTTTTTGATTTAGCACTTCTAGTTAAACACATATTATTTTAAAAAAATTATGGGTCTAAAATAGGTTAGATCAGTATAAGGACCCCGAACATTTAGTATAGAGATCATACTTGTTTTTTCAGCAAAAACCCTGAAATTTGAGAAGCAAAAAACAGTTTTTGCCAATTATCTTGGTATCCAGCAAACCAGAACAAAGTTTTTTTTAAAAAAAAATGAAGCTCTCAGTAAGGTGTATCTAACAAAAAAAAGTTCATTCAATTCTGATTACTAGATCAAAAGTTATTTAAATGATCTATATGAAAGATGTTTGGGGTCCTTTAGTATACAACTTATACAATTTGTTAATATATTAAATTAGCTTCAATTAATCTTTTAGTTAATTTGAAATAGGTTTAAAATAGTATATCTAGATATATCATAGTAACCACCAAATGACTGATATACCTTTAAATGCATTAAATTAATAAAACAAGCATTAACAACAAAATTTAGCTCTTTCAAGTAAACTTATATTATTTTCAAAGGAATGGCAGATCTTAAGTAGTGTTAAATTAGTGTATAACTAGTATTTTGACCTGAGAACAAAATCATCAATCGGTTACCCGAGCCAGTTTACCTGATTTTAATCGGGTTAACTGGAATTATCTCAGTTAACTTAGTTGACCCGAGTTATTCAGCAACCGAGCAGAATTTCTAATCGGTTAATTCGGTTGACCCGAATTATCAAGCAACCGGATCAGAATTTCTAATCGGTTAATTCAGTTAACCCGAGTTATTTGGCTTAGCTGGGTCAACTGGAACATAATTTAAAGTTTACCAATAATATATATAAATTTGCAAAAAAAATATATTAAAAACTTTATAGAAAATAGAACTATGTATTTATTAACTCTTATTAGGTTTTTCTTTACGTTGTGCCTTCATGACAAATAGAATGTTTTTCAAGAAAAAAAAAGTAACTTTGAAGATCTTATCTAGAATTGTAAATTTCTCAATTTGGATTATCAGTTTATCCATATTTGAATTATCCAAATAATTGCTAACTGGATTGAACTCTATAGAAATTTAGATCCCTATTGAGTTACTATTTTGTGCATTACACAATGGATTGCACCATTATCATCTTCCAAATTAATAAGACAATCGAATTTTGTAAACCCAATGAATCTATTGTTTTTACAATGATAACATATGGGTTTCATAAAATTTGAATGCCTTATATAATTTGAAAAGAGCATAATCTTGCATTATTTCTATAGTAGTATCCTTAGCCACATAACCCTCTGTAATAATTGGCAGCTTATACTAAAATCAAATGATGTTAGAGATTGGGATTCCATTTAGATTGATAACATTCCTTAAATTCGCTTATATTTCTTCTAGACTAAAAACGTCAAGATTTCATAATAAAATAATTAAAATTTTGGTATTAGAAAATTCAGTTTTATCTACCATTGTAATTGCCAGATTAAGACTAGATCAAATCTAATCAAAATCTGACTCGATTAGAATATGATATCTACAGAACTATAGTTCTGCAAGTGTATAATATGGTACTATTGAATATAATACCAAGAACTGCACTAAAATTTTAATTGTTCTATATTCAGTTAATATTCAGAGTCTTAATTCTGAAATACTACTGTATTTTTGCGAAAGATTGGGCATGGGGTTATTTAGAAAATTGTGTGCCCCTTCTAAAATAGTATATAAGGCTTTAAAATAATACCCTAGATAATGCACACTTCATATATAAAGTATTTGATAAAAGTACCAGATCGTTGTTTAAAAAAAACATATTAATCCTTGTCTCGAAGTAACGCCCATGTGCATGCTCTAATTACTGTAATGTGCATATATCCAAAATAACAAGTAGGCGTTATTTCGCGTTATTTCGCGAAATTACAGTATTCTTTATCTGTAATACAGGCAAAATTAATCTGTAAAAATAATAGAACTATGTATAAATTTTTTAAAAAAAAGACAAACACCATACTATATACGTATCTAACAATAGTCTTTGTATCAATGTTCTATATCGACATCAATATAATAATTGATTCTTAAATACAATGAATTATATTGTATCCAATAGCCTATTGTGCAATTCTATTAGTAAAATTGGCTACAAAAAAATTAATAAATAATGACCTTAAACTTATATTTCAAAGTATGAAAATGTCAGATAGTGATTTAGAACAAACTTCACAAACAGAATACTCTCAAGAAACTTCAAATGTTTCTCAATCTGAAAGTTCTCAAACAAAACAAAATATTCAGAAAAAAAACAAATGTCGTCATCAATCAGGTCAATTAGTTGCGAAATGCTGGAAGTATTTTGAAGTAGAAGGTGAACAATCAATATATAAAATTAAAATTAAAGATAATAATGGAGGTGAAAAAATTTGTGGAACATCATATAAGTATCTACCTGGTTGGTCAACGACCAATATGAATTCGCACCTTGCAGATGAACATGATATTGTTGATTTTCAAAAAAAAGTAAACAATTAGATTCGTAAAATAAAATTTAACATATTAAATGGCAAAATTCAAATATCTATTCAATTTGTCACTCTACACTATTATATGATTTTGCAGACATGCACATTTGCAAAATTATATGATATTCGAATTTTGTCTATTTAGTAATATTATATTTCAATTTTTAGCCAGTAATAAAAAAAATTAACAAATTTAATAAATTTAGAGTAATATACGAGGTCACAACAAACAATTGAAGATATGTTGCGGCATGTTGTTCCTTATAAAGGAGAAAAAAAACTTAATATTTATCGTGCTGTTGTAGAATGGCTGTTATTGATAACCGTCCATTTGATACTATTAATGGAGAAGGATTCCGTAGATTTATGTTGCAAATAGATCCTGCTTTTCGTCGACCTTCTTATAGAGCATTAAAAAAAGAAATATCAATAGCGAATTTAAGTGCAAAAAATCAAATAAAGGATCTTCTAGAAAAAAGTTGTCAAACAGTTTCTCTTACCACTGATCTTTGGACTGCAAGAAATAAAACTGGGTATATTGGAGTAACCGCACATTGGATAAATGACCAATTTTAGTTAAATGAAATCTTACTTTGTTTAGAGAAGATACCATATCCCCATACTGGTCGTATTATTAGAGAATTTCTTGTTCGCATAGTTTCTGAGTTTAATCTATTAACTAAAGTTTTATGCATCGTTACTTATAATGGTAGCTACATGGTAGTGGCTATACAAGGCTTGAATAGTGTAGAAAGGTTGCCATGTTCGGCACATACTCTTCAGTTATTTATTAATTGTTCTTTCAAGAAAAAGTATCATCAAATACAACTTATTCAAGACTTGGTTAAATTTTTTGACTCACCCAAACAAAGTCAAAGATTAGATAATGCTCAAACTGAAGTATGCAAAAACAAACAAAAAGATTTATCTAAAGATAATTTGGCTTCATCAGATAATTCATGTAGGTTGTAAAATTACTGTAATTTTGCATAATATATAATAAGTTTCAATAAATTAGTTTTTATGTAATTTGGAATTTTAAATACATGTTTTTGAAATTATATAAAATATGATTTACTGAAACCTATACAAAGTCGCTTATATTGTAAAAAGTCTTCGTGTCAACAATAATCAAGGAATCCCAATAATAAAAATTTTGATCGAATTTTTAGTAATATAAAATTATAATATTAAAAAATCATACAACTGCTACCTTGATTACTGGTGATACTAGGACCTATAAGTATTGTAGAATTATAAATTCATAACACAACCTTATATTTAGATTATGATGGTAACTCGGAAGATGCAGATGAAATATTAGTTGGGTGTCAAGATCATGTTGAAAATTTTACCTTTACATTACGAATTATTAAAGATGTTCCTACCCGTTGGAACTCCAAATATCGATCGTGGAAAAGGTTAATTGAACTGCGTAATGCGATCAAATGGCTTTTAGCTATATTAGCTCTTAAAGAAGATCTGGATTCACGAAAAGATTGCAGAAAACTACAAAGCTTGATGTTACGTGATAATGAATGGGAGCTTGTTCAAAAGCTAATTGAGCTGTTGGAACCTTTTAATAGTGCTACAGAATATTTCAGTGGGGCACGATATTCTACTATATCATTTATTCACCCTTTGATAGAAGCGATGAAATTTAAGTATGTGCCAAATTTCGATGAAGATAACTATAATAATTATGAGGGTATAAATATTTTAAGTTAAAATTTTTATTATAATTTACACAGCTAATTTAATTGTAGTCTAAACATATCACTCTGGTTATATCGACATCTAGATATAACAACATCATAGTAAAATTTTATTATATTGACCTTTGAACTTTTTTTATTAATAAAAAAAAGTTTATATATCCAGAGTAATGTGTATATAGTAGAACTAATAAGTCTGATCAAATTTGCAACTTGTATAATCAAACATAGTTTTTACTCTAAATTTGACCAAACAAACTGCAAATTGAAAGAATTATAAGCAATTAGTTCTACTATTTAAATTATAATCAAAACTAATCACAGTAATCTTTTTTACTATTAAATAGAGTTTCAAGAAACCTCTAATTTTGATTCGGAATCAGATTTATCTGAAGAAGAAAATGATGTATCCTTTAATATTCATGAAAATCAAAACGATCCTGAAATAATTGTAAAAGAGATAAAAAATATAATTTATAACTCACTTTTTGAATATTGGGACCACACATCACAAATTTGCCTTCTTGCTACACTCTTGAACCCCCGACTAAAGGAAATGGCCTTTGCAAATGATGATATTCGTAATCAAACCATTGAAGAGTGTCGACTTCAGCTTTACCAATTTACACCACCATCAGAAGAACATCCTATTTCATCCAACCCAACAAATATTTCTTCCAATAACATGTTTAAAGACATGATATTTGGCAAATCCCAAAAGTCACAAGAATCTATGGATGAGTTAGATTATTACCTTGATCTTAGACAGACTCCTGTAGTTCTTAGTGATTCTGATCCTCTTTTATGGTGAAAGCAGCAACAATCTCGATTCCCAAACCTTTCTAAACTAGCCCGAAAATATCTTGCAGTTCCCGCTACTTCAGCCCCTAGCGAACGTATTTTTTCTGATACCGGAAATAATATTACCCCTCATCGTTCTAACTTAAAACCAAAATTGGTTTCTCGAATACTTTTCCTAAAATGAAATGATAAATTCGTTAACATGTTTTCTAATTCTCATTTGTATAAATAAAAAAAAATTAAATTTAGAGTAGATTTTAAAAAAATACTTATCATATGATATTTTACTCGCCTATAAAATTTTAACATTTGGGTTTAACTAAAAAACAATACTATGATATTTAACACATTTTACCTGTTGTATTCGTTTTGCATATATACTTTGTACTGTTTTTCTAATTAGCTGTACCAAAGGCATATATGATTTATATATCGTAGTTGTCTTTGCAACTTTGATATTTTTCATTTTTTTAGTTTCATTTTTTTGTTTTTTTTTTGGTTTTCTTTTTTTAAATTTTTTTAGTTTTTTTCTGATCCGTATTTGCAAAATAAAATTTAAATAGATATTTCGTAATTAAACTAGTCATATAATCTATTGTTTTCAAACTATTTGATTAAGCTTCATTTGATTTGGATTCGAATGATAAAACAAGTCTTAAGACAACTCAAATAAAGTAAAAAGCGATAGATAAAAAGAGAATGTAAAACAAGAAGTAAAATAATGGATTATATTATGTAAAATTCGAGATGGATGCATTCAAACTATTTTGCATCTTATAGTTCAGTGGATTAAACCTCGGGAAGTCCGTGTTGCCTTCCTCTCCTCCCTATGTAGACAATAATAGTGACGATTATGCCCTCTATAAAGAAAAAATAAATTTTAGGGAGGTAACGATCGGATCCTAGGCCTACCTTTAAAGGTTATGACTGCACCTAAGAAAACTATATATTATAATAGTCAGAGGCCCTATCGCTCAATATTAGAGACGAAATTTTTTGCTTGACTAAATATACTCATAGCTCTAGCAATTGAAATATAATATCGGTAAAAAAAAATTATACAAAAAAAGATTTTATATCGATTTTATATCGATGTTTTGTGGCTAGCTAAATTTGGTAAATAATTCAATATCGCAAGTATGCACATATGTGTTATTATTCTATTTTAATACACAATTATGCAAGGTCGGTTTCGTATAAATATTTGGGGCTAGAAATATATCTATTCACATAATCTCGCATAATAAGAGGATTAAGAAGACAAATAAGTAATATATAAATATTATTTATTTAAAATTCGAATACATAATCTAAATTATTTTAATGTGATACTGCTTCTAATACCGGTTTATTTTTTAAATTGACAAACTATTGGAATTAATACAAGCCATAGAACTGGATCGATATCTTACTATACGTGAAAAAAACAATTAAATCTAACGATTTTTTTCAAAGTTCTTGTTCTTTTGCTTAATTATAATAGATAGCCAGAAAGAAGTATTGTGGATAGACCACGAAAAAAAATCTAAGCAACGTTTAAAAAAATAATTTAAGCGAAAGTTTAATAAGTTATAAGTTATAAAAAATAATTTAAGCAAAGGTTTAGTAAGGAATTTAAAGGTGAAAATGAAAAAAATTAATATTAGTCAAAAAAACCTAGCGTTAATATGTAAATATAAAAAAATAATTTAAGTGAAGGTTTAGTAAGTTATATTTGGTAACACTATGCAGGTAGATCCAATTATTATATATTTATTTACCTCCTACACAAATGAACTATACTAAATTGTTTTTAGAGCATCGATGTTTATAAGATGAATCAAAAAACAGGATTTGATCATAGCGCAAACAATATGAAACTTTTAGAAAAACATCTTAGGCGTTATAAAGATGAAGTATTCCCTAGTCAAGATTTATTTTTTTTAACTTCTTATACTAATTTAGAAAAACTTTGGAGTTTAATTCTTCGTCCGCCAGTAGTTAGTATAATGGGACATATAGATCATGGCAAAACTACTCTTTTGGATACTATTCGCCACAGTCAAGTGCAAAAAGAAGAAAAAGGCGATGATTTAAAAAGAATTGCTTCTAACTATCCTAACCCTACCTTTTGAAACAGCTGCCTTTACTAAATCTTAAACTACTATTATCACTATTACTGAAACTCCTGCTGCCACTGAAGAGCCAACTAGAAAATGAAGAGGAAGAAAGTGAACAAGCCTCTTAGCAAATAATGGTATTTTTAGAAAGTTCTTTTCGTTCAGCGCCAAAAGAAGAGTAAAGAGGCCAAATTAGTAGTAAATCAAAATTAATAGATAGAGTTTCATATTTACGAAAAAAACAGAGAAAATAATGTGTCAAAGGCAATCATTAATATTGAAGATTCAATGAACTTTGATCTTTGCTTCGTTCTGGACTGTACAGAATCTATGTCTGAGCATATTGAAGCAACGAAAGAACATATAATAAAAGTGGCTAGTTACATTAACTGCTATAATTCAAATATTAAATTCTGGGTTGGTTTCTGTGGCTATTATGATCATTCCAATCATATTGATCGTTTACAAATTTTTGATTTTACTAACTCTCTCGAAAAATTTAAAACATACATAACCAATAAAGTAATAGCTGAAGGTGGCTATGATACACCAGAAAATGTCTTGGGTGGTCTTAATGCTGCAATAACTGAGATGACGTGGAGCAATGCTACTCATATTCTTATTCAAATGAATAAATAATTTGAGCAAAAGTTTAATTAATAATTGTTTAGTAATTTTGAGAAAAGGTTTAGTAATTTTGAGCAAAGGTTTGGTAAGCTATATAAACAATTTGAGCAACGGTTCAGAAAGTAATTTCGCAAGATATATAAAAAAAAACAATTTAAGCAAGATTTAATAAATAATTTGAGCAAAACTTGGTAATTAATTTGAGCGAAGATTCAGTAAGTAATTTGAGCAAACATTCAGTAAGTTACAGTATATTAAAAAATAATTTGAGCAAAAGCGTATTATTTAACTCCTTGCACCTGCGCCTCTACTATGCGAAACTTGTTACGTAGCACAACCATGTTTGTAATCAGTTAACTGCATACCTGATTATGTCGAATTAACTGGTTACCTGACTATCAACCGATTATCTCGGATTAACTGATTAAGCATTTTATTCAATCGGTTAACCAGATTTCTTTCGGTTCGGTTCAGTTACCCGATTATAGACCAACCGGCTCAAATCACTATGTATAACTAATACAATACATTAGCACATTTAACCTTATAACAAACCTGAGATAATCTTAAAAAATTTTTTTTTTCACTTAGGCAGTTTCGCCAGTATTTTATTAAGATACTAAATATATTGCTACATAATACACTTGTTTACTCCTAATTTGCAAATCTGACATTACCCGGCTGCTATAAAAAGTGCCCAAGTACAACCTGCCACACTAATTTGAAGACAAGCTAAAAACTAGAGGCTATGTTAAACTAGCTTAAGTGCCACACCATAATGGCTTCTTCTCTCCTTCATATTCCTTTAACTAACAAGGAATTTACTAAGGACAAAAAAAGGAGAGGGGTAAACATAAAAAAATATCAAGCCAAGAAAACGAGAGATACAAAAAGAAAAACAAGCAAAAAAGAAAAAAAAAGGAAGAGGAAAACAAAAAAGAAAAAAAACTATATGGTAAAGCACGAAGGCTAGTCTAACGAAAAGAAAACAAAAAACTAATGGAAAAAAGAAAAGGGAAAACACTATTATAACCTGTGGTAGGTTGAATTAAAATTATATAACAAATGCAACTATTGTATATCTCTACTTTAAAGCTACGCCTTAATTAATATCTTCTTCCGACTATATGACCAATCTCGAATATCCCTATACCATATCGATTGAGCACGTTGTATGGAATAGCACCGAAACCGTATTCGTAAACAAACACGTCACGTGGTTGCATTCTACTGAGTCCGTCCGAATTTGGAAAAGTAAACAGCTGATCTTTTGGAGAGGATAAACCAAATCCCTACTTTTTATCAAAAATTTTGGAAGAAAGGCAGGAAGGTGAAAAAGATGATACAAAGGAATTATTTGTAAGAAATCTACAAGAGAGTGTTGTTAGAAAACTCATTTTTTTGCTGTTCCCCGTTATATAGTCACAGGTTACTTCGTCGACGGAGCNCACTTAGGCAGTTTCGCCAGTATTTTATTAAGATACTAAGTATATCGCTACATAATACACTTGTTTACTCCTAATTTGCAAATCTGACATTACCCAACTGCTATAAAAAGTGCCCAAGTACAACCTGCCGCACTAATTTGAAGAAAATCTAAAAACTAGAGGCTATGTTAAACTAGCCTAAGTGCCACACCATAATGGCTTCTTCTCTCCTTCATATTCCTTTGACTAACAAGGAATTTACTAAGGACAAAATAAGAAGAGGGGGTAAACATAAAAAAATATCAAGCCAAGAAAACAAGAGATACAAAAAGAAAAACAAACAAAAAAGAAAAAAAGGAAGGAGGAAAACAAAAAAGAAAAAAAACCACATAGTAAAACACGAAGGCTAGTCTAACATAAAGAAAACAAAAACTAATGGAAAAAAGAAAAGGGAAAACACTATTATAACCCGTGGTAGGTTGAATAAAAATTATATAACAAATGCAACTATTGCATATCTCTACTTTAAAGCTACGCTTTAATTAATATCTTCTTCCGACTATACGACCACCCTTGAATATCCCTATACCATATCGATTGAGCACGTTGTATGGAGTAGCACCGAAACTGTATTCGTAAACAAATACGTCACGTGGTTGCATTCTACTGGGTCCGTTTGAATTTGGAAAAGTAAATAGCCGATCTTTTGGAGGGGGTAAACCAAATCCCCACTTTTTATCGAAAATTTTGAAAGAAAGGCAGGAAGGCGAAAAAATGATACAAAGGAATTACTTGTAAGAAATCTATAGGAAAGTGTTGTTGGAAAACTCATTTTTTTGCCGTTCCCGTTATATAGTCACAGGTTACTTCGTCGACGGAGCAGAAATGATACCTCCACCAAAATTTTTCGTACAAGGGCGCCACCTTCTGCCAGTTATCTTGTACCAAAACGCTTTTGGCTTGCATGCCGAATATATCAAAGGAGTCCCTAGATAGCAGCAATAGTTAACCTTTGTAGAAACCGTAGGTCCTGTGTACTTCTACCCACGCTCCAACAAAAAACTTCTTGTTTTCTTCTGTCGGAAATTTGGTCCAAGTGATCATTGGAAAGAGTTGTATAATCTTAAAATAGTATTTTCAGAAGAACCAAATTTACTATTATAACCACCAAATAACTAATATACCTTTGAATAACATCAAAATTAGTATAAACTACTCCAACCATAAAACTTTTACATAACAAAATTCTATACCTCTCTTTTATCAGAAGCCATAATAATAAATCAAAAAAATTTTGTATTACTGAATATTTTATAGTATGATAATTAAATATGAATAAACATGTGCTATCAATATTTATGAAAATTGTTATATATTACCCTTTTTTAAATTACTGGTTAAAGTTAACTATTAATTATAATAGCTAAATATAACTATTAGTTTAATTTATAATTATTCAAATTTTTTTATTTAAATTCTACAAATCTGTAGAATTAAAATAAAAAATTTTATTAAATTTAGTTAAGAATTTACAGAATATTTTTAATAAAAGTTCTTGTAAGCAATTTCAGTACAGCTTCTTTGTAATATATGTTTTTGAAAATAAAAAAGCTTTTATCAAAAATATCTCTAAGAGTTCTTGACAAAATTTGATAAAAATTTTTTATTTGAATTCTATGGATTCATAAAATTAAAATAAAAAATTTTTATCAAATTTAGTTATTTAGTTAAGAATTCATAAAGATATCTTTGATAAAAGCTCCTGTAAACAATTTTAGTGCAGCTTTTTTGTAATATACATTTTTAGAAATAGAAAGATTTTATCAAAAATATCTTTGCAAGTTTTTGATCAAATTCAATAGAAATGTTTTTATTTGAATTTTACAAATCTATAGAATTAAAATCATTAAATTTGGTCAAGAACTTGCAAAAAAATGGGTCTTTAAAAGTAGAAACTAAACAATTTGGCAGATTACAAGTTTTGAAAAAATCAGCAAAAACTATTTTGTTATACAAATTAAACCAATCTAAAAATAGTATATTCATAATTAACAAACCAGTTTAAACAGGATTATTAGATCTGTAGACCTGTAAATTGCTTCTAAATTCTTAGTAAATTTATTTTTAAATTATATCATCAAAAGCTTTTAACCATTGTATTACAAAAATTTATTAAGTAATCAGACTTTCATTATTAAGTAAAAAAGTTTGGGCTTTAAATTTTATACCTGGTCAATCAAACAAGTTAATTTTTAAAAAATTGTTAAATTGTCTAGTTTACCTTTGAGGACCCAAATATTTAATAAAAAGTTCTTGTAACAATTTTGGTATAGCTTTTTTGTAATAATATTTTGAAAATAAAAAATTATATATCAAGGATATCTCTATGAATTCTTGACCAAATTTGATAATAGATTTGTAGAATTCAAATAAAAATTTTCATTAAAACTAATTAAAAGCTCACAGAATTATCTTGATAAAAGTTGTCTATATCTAAAAGTATATATTACAAAAAAGATATTTTCATGAGTTTTTAACCAAATTTGATAAAAATTTTTTATTTTAATTTTACAAATCCATAGAATTCAAATAAAAAATTTTTATCAAGAGCTTATAGAAATAATATTAATAAATTTTTTAAAATTTAAAATATTTAAATGACAAAATTAAAGGATCATAGAGCAAATAGTGTTATTGTGATACAAATATCAGTACTCTAAAAAAATAATGTTATATTTGTCAATTGAATAAAATTAATTAAATATTAAAGCTTATATGTAAAATATGGTTAATAAGCTCTAATAAAAGTGGATAAAAAATTTAAAAAGTTTATATTAAAGC
Source organism: Gigaspora rosea (assembly GCA_003550325.1). Lineage (NCBI taxonomy): Eukaryota > Fungi > Glomeromycota > Glomeromycetes > Diversisporales > Gigasporaceae > Gigaspora > Gigaspora rosea. Next base: position 9,120 of record QKWP01002659.1, on the reverse strand, counting down.
TAATATAACCTTTATATATATATTGTTCAGGATCCTATGTAGATTATATATTCACTTTAACTGGCCCCAAAAAAGGTAACTTATTTTTGGAAATACACAGTAATTTTTTATTTTGTTATATATATTCTTGTGATCTTATTAGTAAATTATAAAGTATTTAACATAATTAAAAGAACAAGTTAGTAGATATTTGACACAAATAAAAATTATTCAAATAATTTGCAAATAAGATAAATAACTAGTTAGAATATTGGTTACTAAATAGATCTATCCAGTAGATTAATTGGAGGCATGTTTAAATATATAAATGAGCAATAGAATCAATTGAATTTTTTTTTTATTTGTAAAATTTTTGATGGCATTTAATAAATCAGAGAATCAATAAAAGTAAATCATTGTAAAATGATATATACACAAATCTCAACAATAGCTTTATTTGACTATCTATATAGAATATTCAAGTATCTAAATTATGTTATAATAGTTGCACTAATCTCAAAGAAATAAACTTATACAGAACAATCCCAGAGTTTTGAAAATGAGTTGACAAGGCCAGAATGAACAAATTTTGGCCAAATATTATTAAAAAATTTACTAGTAAATCATAGCCTATTCATTAAGTAAAAATATCCAGCAAATAAATTTGCTAAAGCGGTAGGCATAGTTTGCTTATATTGCTTAATGCCGATGATTTTCAACCCGGAATTCTGGGAGTTGTCCTGTATAAATTAGAGAAATACAGTATAAATAGAGTCAACTCTTTCTATAATGAATGTTAAAAAATTTTGCTATATAAAATTATTATGTTCTTTTAAGAAGCCATAATTTTTTTATACCGAACTATTATGGAATTTAAAAATTTTTAGTTCTGAGTTCGTTATAGAGAGGTTCGGTATAAAGAAAGTTGACTGTATTTCTACTCGAGGGTTATCCGGATCAAGAGATCTAACCTACGGTTAACCCGGGTAAGATTTTTTTTGAAGGTTCCAACCCGTACAAGTTAGCAATACACAAATAAATATATATTTATTAAAAAGTTTTCTATTATGCTTACTATGCTTTCTTAATACTGTATTATTACTGTATTATAATTTTAGGTTGTTAATCTATTTATCTAATTTGAGCATGATTTTTGGTACTACTTTTTAAAGTCAATATTTTCGGTTGATCTATGGTTTGTTAAATTTACAATTATTAGTATTTTATGCAATACTGTAATAACATTTTAGTAAATTAGTTGAGGACAAAGTAATATGCACGAAAAACGTTAGCATTAAGGGATTTCAGAATTAAAGTGAGGAAATCTAATTTTGACAGAAGTAGATGACGTATTCATTTCCAAATGAGCGGTATATCAACTTTATTTCACTTTTCGGTAAATTTGAAATAATAATCTTAGTCGTTGAAAAGTTTATTTATTTCGTTAAATGGGATCTCTAAACATCCCATTTCATTTTCTGATTTCAAAAATTTTGATACGCAAATAAGATTTTTTAAACACCCACTTATTTATTAAAATTAAAAATTTTGCTTTCACGCAATAGATAAGTATTAACAATTTAAATAATAATAAAGTGAATTCACACTAGCATTTCCATATTTAAAATTAGAATTATGAATTAAAAATTAAAATTTAAGCACTTATTTAAAATAGGCAATAAAAATATTTACATGCTTATTTAGTACTCTATGTAATATTACACGAGATAGAGTTTTGTGCTCTCTTCTAGTTCAACCTTAATTATAATCTACTGCATAACAAGTAAATATCTGTACGGTGTAGTATTAATTTAGGTTTATAGTTAGTGTCCTAAACACCTAAATGCCTACAATAAATGCTACAATACGATCTATATACTGTAGTCTTGATATAAAAATTTGACCTTATTTTTAAGTTTTTTTTTTTAGTAAAAAAACAAAAACAAAAATTGCATATTAAAAGGGAGATCCTGAAAAAATGAAAGCTTGGAATGGAAGAGCTGTTTGATTTCTTGTTCTTTGTGTTTCAACGAACGGATCTGTACCTTTAGTTAAATATTCATATTTTTGGTTGGCAGTAAGATTATTATAAGATTCAATGCTAGCGTTTTGAGGTCTTAAAGGTTGCGCTTGATTTATAGGTTGATTTATAAATCGATTCAAGGTCATAGGTTGATTCATACTCGATTGGTTCATAATAGTAAAAATCAGTACTATTATATTATTGTTATTTAATATTTTTATATTTTTTTTAAAAAAATTTTCACTTTTTTTTTTTTTTTGAAAAAAAGAGAAAAATTCAGTCTTTTATAAAGAGATAAACATTAACTTTGTGTATGATAATATAATAATGTGGCATCGCTTTTTTTTATTTTCTTTGTTTGAGCATGTAGTGTTATCGCCACAGTAATTAGAACAACATTATTAAAGAAGTCTCTCACTTTAAAAAATCTAACATAGTAATAGAAGATTATCTGAACATGAAACGTTCAAATATCCTTTGATGTAATGTTTCTTAAAAATAGAATACGTTACGCAATCTAATTTATCTTTTCAATCATAAGCTCATCTTGTGATGCAAATAATTAGTAGAGATCGGAATCGATGAGTTTCAAACATTATTTGGTCACATACTCGGGTTTTTAAAAATATCAAACCATATATATAAAAAATTTAATGTAACATTAAATTTTTATCAAATTGACCGACGTTCAATGATTACCGAATTAAAAATTCATTGAATGAAAGCTTATTTTCGATGTTTGAAGCTTTTGATCGACTATTCATCGATTCCACACGTACATAAGTCGTAACTGCGGTTGGTAATTTTAAAATACTATGATGTAGGTGTAACTTCAGTATTATGCAGTATATTTCTAATAATAACGAACTTATCGAGTCGGTTTCAAATCAACAAACTTGTTAACGTATAGAATATGTACTGTTACAGTAAAAATAGGAATTTTTACAAAAACAAGCAATTTATGTATACATTTGTATACATATCTCGTGTTGCATTAAATTATTATGCTTAACGTTAACTATTTGAAACGTAAATCTAATTTTTTGTTTCTCGATTATGTATAGCAGGAGTAATACGAATAATTGTGGTGTATGAGTGAGCAAAGAAGTTGTGTATAAGATATTAAATTAGCAAACACAACTGTTGTGTATAGTATAGTCATATATTAAATTATTATTTGACCTCACGAAAAATTCGTCATAAGTTTATTAATTTTATAATAAAATATATCAAGTTTTCGTAAGAAATATTTCTAAGTTTCTTCAAATATATTATCGGAATTATAACTTTCATCAAAAGAATGATTTTTTTTTAAAAAAAAAATAATTTCCTCTTGGTTAGTATTAAAGTCTTCATTTAAAAGAATTATTCTTGTCGAAAAAAATTATCCTCTTTATCATATTAAAACTTTCTTTAAAAGAATTATTTTCTTCGAAAGAATTTTCTTCAAAAAGGCTAATAATCGATAGTATAGATTCCTCTTCAGAGCTAATATCATTTGAAGGTATCATCATTTTATTGATAAAATAACGATTTTATTTTTTTTTTTTTTAAAGAAAAAAAAAACATTGTCATGATCACTGCTATCTAACGACCATATTAAATTTCGAGCCTTTACTGTAAATTATAACGCCACAGATTCAACCTATTAAATCCTTCAGAATTGGATCTGATATTGTTTAAGTTTAGAAGCCCAAAATCCAGTTTTCTTTAGCGTCTCATTTGTCTATAATATGCATACTATTTTATATATGAGTGAAGAAAAAACTTTTAAATCGTACTTTTTGAATATTTACTTTGCAGTAGCTTCATAGTAACTATATATTGATTATTTAGTTATTGCTAAGTTTAATAGTAACTATAGAGTCACAACATAGTTACTATATATGTTATATATGTAGTTATTACGCGTTAAGAAATCTTTTTTGTATAGTATGCAAACATATTAAATCTAAATATTAAAAGATAATTAAAATAATTACTATGTATATACGTATAAAATACGTAGCATAACAACAATAAAATTGATTGATATTTTCATGCTTTTTTGCATAATTTTTTTCATATAATTGTACTGTACAACATTTTTGGCGGCAATTGTAGAAATGAATTTATCGAGGTACTGTAGGAATCAGAGGATTAATTTGTCTTTAGCATATTAAATAATTCTAGGAATATCATAAATTTTTGTAAAGGTTTAGGTAGAAATAATTTATTAATAACAACATATACACTGTAAATGAAGTTGTGCATAATTTTCTAATATGAGTGCAGCCAAAGGAAAACCTATCATCGGACTTTCAATTATATTTGTACTGGACACAATCTCTAACAAATTAATCTGATTTTGTCCGGTACAAAATATAATTGAAAGCAACAAGTTAACGCAACAAGTTAACGCAGCAGGAAGATGCAGAAATTGACAGGGCCTAGGATCGATTTTCCGAACACGTGATCTTCCGGCATCAATTGTCTTTGAGGAAAAAAATTGATTTATGTTAGTGTTTGGGTTCATGTTGGTGGTTAGAGGGAGCATTATATAGCAAAATTGTGCGAGAAAACTTTTTTGTTAGGCCAGAAAGACGATTTGCTAGTATAAATCTTGCGATAAATACGATTTTTGCAAAACAAACGTTTGTTTTGAATTTCTTTACGTTACACCTGATCCTGATTTTTAATTGGCTAATTGACGTCGGAAGATCACGTGTTCGGAAAATCGATCCTACGCCCTGGTGTTGAAGATGCATAACTCATACGGGGGAATACGTCGGAGTGCATCGGAATACTGGTTGGTTGATCGGAGCCGCCCAATTTTGTCCAAGATCATTAAAAATTTTGTTCAGCTGATAATTTTGCTATAGAACCTGCTAACTACCGGTACTAGGACTAAATGCCAACCTAGATCAAACACATCCGACCCGTAATTTTGGTGACCTCCTGTAAAAATGTGTAAATTCTAAGTACCATATTCTTGATTATGCTCTTGATCATGTTCAGCGTAAGAAAAATTTAAAAGGGACGAAAGACTAATCTTATATACTATTTGGCCCTTGAAACTTTTTTTCGTGTTTTCTTCCTTGGATTTATTAACCTACTTCCTTAATATTTAACAATTTTTTATTTAAATTTTTTACTGATAATAAATAATCATCAGACTAAATTGACGAAAAATTATTTGATGAATCTATCCTTGATCACTGGATTAAAAATGTTATTATTTTCGCTTATAACTTAAAATCTATATACATAGGAAACCATCTTTATTGCTCTAAAAAAAAAGTTTCTTGGCGTGATTTTATTATATATCTCATAAACATAGGTTGTTTTTTTTAATGGAGTGGAGTAGGTTGGGTTAAAAATAGTCGGAGCAAGCCTTACTCCAACCCAACCTGGGTTATCCCTTAAACCGTTAGCAGTTAGCAGACATATTTGGCTGCTAAAATGTTAAAATGGTTGTTTCTGATCTATTTTTATCAAAATTTAAAATATTTTAACAAATTTTATATATTGATATTTAAAAATAAGAATCATAAAATAGTAAGATTTATTTTTAAATTATAAGAAAAAAAATAAAGTTGTCTATATAGTAAAAATTTTAAAATTAATTTTTTTTTAAAAAAATACAAAATTTTATCTTTATTTATTAACAAACTTTTTAAAATTCTAAGTATAAGTCCTATATAATTTTGATACAAATTGTAGAATTTGGATTAAAAAATAACTTTAATAGTACTTTAATTATTAAAATTTTTATAATTTTATAAATAAAATTTTGATTTTATTTAATAGCAAAAATTTTTTTTATAGATGGGAACATATAAAATTTTAAAAATTAATAAAAGTATTTTAAAATTAGTTTATATACTGTAATTTAGCATATGTGCATTATAATTCACTTATCTGATAAACCATCAGGTCATAGGATTAGGTGTAATATGAAATCAAAACAAAATACAGTTGCCTCTTTCTAATCCAGCCCTCTATATACCGGATTCTTGATAATTTGAACTAAAACTTTCAGAACAAATTATATATACAGTTGCCTCTTTTTAATCCGAACCTCTCTAAACCGAACACTATTAAACTTTCTCTAAACTAAACAAAATCTCCTAGAACATTTGTAAATTTATTATAAAGTTCAAATAAGCCATACATAGCTTTTTGAAAACTGAACTTTTTTAAATTTTTACATAGTAAAAAAAAGCAGTCCCAGCAGTTCAGATTAGAGAGAGTTGACTGTATATTTCCTCTGGATATATTGAATTAATATAATAAATTTGCTATTCCAGATCTGAACTCAAATTAATTAGTACATATAATCTTTTATTTAAATAAATTTATTTTGTATAATGAATAAAATTTATTCTATATAATTAATTAAAATAATATTCTAACCTGGGTCAGATAATAGTGACTCGACAGGTCAGATATTTAACCCAGATTATAATTCAGATCAGATAATAGTAACCGATGGATTAGATATTTAACCCGGGCCATGATCCAAGTTAGATAATAGTGATTTAACAGATCAGATATTTAACCCAGACCATGGTTCAGGCCAAATAATAGTGAAATAAATGCAAAAATTAAAAAAATAGTATAAAATAGTTTTTTTTAAAATTTTTTTTATTTTATACAATATATATAGAGTGCTCTATATCAAAGGGCCTGTTTTTACAATTTTTTATTAAAAAATAGGTTTTTATTAAATTCATGTAAATTTTGATATAATTGATATTTTTTTTTTTTTTTTTTTTTTTTTTTTTTTTTTT
>QKWP01002658.1:5152-41496 GCA_003550325.1 Gigaspora rosea | reverse complement strand
AAAAAAAAAAAAAAAAAAAATACAGTAATACCTCTCTAAGTGTATACTCTTGGGACCAGGTATAAGTGTATACTTAGAGAAAGTGTACATATATATATTGGCAAAATTCCAAATTACTATAGTTTGAAATTTGTTTATGCCCAAATTCCAAATATATTCCAAATTAATTTCTTAAAAACTTTATTAATAATCCTTGTTTAAACAAATAGTAGATATTCTTATTGCTATAGATAATATATTTGCAAAATTTTAAGACTATATTTTTGATTTAATTTTTTACAAATAGCAATTGGTTTTTTTTGAATTTGGATTTTGTTCGTAGTTTATTAGCAAGTATAGGTATATATTTAAAGAGGTATCATAGATTGGCCAATTAGAATCAAGTATAAATTAAAGTTTAAGTTTTTGATATTATACAAAAAATTAGAAGTTGCTTATTTTCAAGTAAAATTAATTTTTGTTAATTACAGATAGTTGCTATATAGTAAATGTTTAGGTTTTACTATATTAATTAATAATTGTCACTTTAAATAAACTTGTTAGAAGATTAAAATATATATACAGTTGAACCTCTCTAAGCTGATATGTATAGTGTTCAGTTTTGAGAGGTTATTAGCTATAAACAAATATAATTAGCTAAATTTATGTCGTGGCTGAAGCTGAAAATTTTAAATATTTTAATATGAAATTTACAAAAAATTTTGGAATATATTTTGTACAATTTTTTTTTATAGTTAGATTAGAATTTAGGGTTAGGGTTTATAATAAAAGAGTATAGTTGGATTTTAGCAGGGCTTATAGTTTTAAATCGAGACCTCTAATTTTTAGCTTCAGCCATTTCCAGCTTCAGCTGTGACAATTTATTATATATATATATATATAATTGGTTATACAAAATCTGATTTAAGCTAATCCAATCAATTTATTTTATCTACCAAATCTGATATCATATAGATATTAGATTTTTGAGTATCATTTATTAGAAATAGCAAGTTATCAGGTTTGACTTATAGAACAGATATGGTGACTCAATTTTTTATCTGTTATTATAGATTATTAGTTTTGACTGAATCATTTAGGAAAGTTCAAATATACTTTAAATTTTTATTAAAATTTAAAAAAATTTTATTATTCAATTTTTAATTTTTATATTTTCAAATATTTTTAAAAATTTTAATTTTTTCATTGATTATAAAAATTAGCAATTAAATAATAAAATGTTTTCCAATCTTGCTAAAAATTTTAGTACATATATATTTTGATTTCTTAAATAAATACTTAAGTGATAATAATCAATTTGCATATTAAAATTTGAAATTTACTATATAGTGACTATTGTTGGATTATAGAGTACTTATTTTCAAATCAAATATTTTTGAATTTTTTAATCTAAAGAGATATAGCTTATTTTAGATAGTAGTCTATTTTCAGACATATGTAGTAAAATATTGTTACTATAGATTCTCAAAAATAAGCTACTCCGAAAATAAACAACTCCTTGGTTTTGAGTAAAAAACCTAAAAACCTCTAAGGGGGCTTCTAGAAATTATGTAATTTTTTAGTGGGTGGGTAGGGTCCCAAAAATATCAGGTTATAATTATAATTCTGGTTAAATTTTTATAATTCTGGCCAAAAGTATAAAACTATAAAATTATTAATAACTATTGTTTTACTAAACCAATTTAGATGATTTAACTACCAAAATGTTCTTCTCACTGAGATGATTCTAACAAGCCCAAAATCGTTAAAATCTAATTACAGGGTCCCAAGATCATTCAACTTTTGTGTAATTTTAATAGTGATTTTTTAGAATCACTAAATAAATTTCTTTAATATTGAATAACTTTTGATCCACTGGCCCGTTTTGGATGATTTAACTACCAAAATGTTTGTCTCAGTGAGACGATTCTAACAAGCCCAAAATCGCTAAATTCTAATTACAGGATTTCAAGATCGATAAAGATTAGCATTGTTAGACAAACAATAAAATCTTTATTGATCTTGAAATTCTGTGATTAGAATTTAGCAATTTTGGGCTTGTTAGAATCGTCTTACTAAGATGAACATTTTGGTAGTTAATCATCCAAAATGGGCTAGTGGATCAAAAGTTATTCAATATTAAAGAAATTTACTTAGTGATTCTAAAAAATCACTATTAAAATTACACAAAAGTTGAACGATCTTGGGACTCTGTGATTAGATTTTAACAATTTTGGACTTGTTAGAATCGTCGCAGTGAGATGAACATTTTGGCAGTTAAATCATCTGAATTGGTCTAGTAGAGCAATAGTTATTATTAATTTCATAAATTGAAACATATGAATAAATTTTAAAAAATATAAAATTTGATTGGCTAATAGAGTATCAGGTATGGGTGGGTGGGGTAAAATTTTGAAATTATTAGTAACAAAGTATTACATAATTTCTGGAAGCCCTCTTACCTTACCATTCGATAGAGATGAATCTAATAGTATCAAAATTGTTGAGTTTTGAACACTAGATTACAAGTTATTGCTGAATTTGTTAAAAATTTTCAAAGTCACAGATTTTTATAGATTTGCACTATATTTATTTTTCCAATATATATAGGTCTTTCTTGCTTTGTTTGGTTCAGAAATCAGAACTGCCTTTGTGCTTGTTTTTTGCTTTTGTAGTTGCTTTCTTGTTTTACTACTAGTGCTTTTCTATATTCTTTTTTGTATGTTTGTTTTTTGTGTTTCTTTTCTTTTGTATGTTTCTTGCTATAATACTTTACTAACTTCTTTTTCAGAATAATATTAGGCTATTATATTTTTGCTACTAGTGTCATTTATATTTTGTTTATATCCTTTTTTTGGTTTGTGTTTTGTATTTCTTTTCTTTGTATATTCTTGTTGTAACACTTTACTAACTTTTTTTTTTTAGTTTACTATTAAGCTTTCATATTTTTGCTACTAGTATAGTTTTTGGTTATTGTCATATCCTTTTTTTGTGTTTATTTCTTTTGTACATCTCTTGTAATGCTTTACTAGCCTTTTTTTCAGGTTACTATTAAGCTATTGTATCATTGTCATCACTAGTATATCTAGTATCTTTTTTTTTATATTTGCATTCATAAGGCTTTTTTGTCTTTCATATGGTTTTTTGTTATAGTACTTGTTAAAGTTGTATTAGAGTTATCACTAGAGTTGTCATTGGAATTGTCACCAGAATCATCATTAGTGTTAAAAGTAAAAAGTTTATATTGATTTTTAGGATTGGGCTATTGTTAGTACTTGTATGTAAAATTTCTATCTTTTGAAGAATTATTGCTATATCAATGTACGATATAATAATTTAGTAATCGATTAGTATCATATTATAAATAAATTTGTGATTATTTTTTTTTAATAAAATCGCTAATTTTAAAATTTTCTTTGTTCGAATCTGCAGTGTATAAAAGGTTTACATATTTTTGACTAGAAAATGTGTCGTAAGTTAGGCTAAATAGTGCACCAAAATCATTAGTAAAATATAGATGTGCACATAATTTATTGTGTATATTCAAATTTGAACTTAACTAATAATTTTAACCCTTTTTTAAAGAATTTTTTTTTTTAAAGAGCACTAATATAAAGTTTTGTGATACTGATCTATACTGATATTTTTTGGAAAAAGGCGTATTAAGAGTAAAAGAATACGAAGAAAGTTATTTTTTAAATTACTATGTAGTATTAACGATATGGCTTTTCACAGTAAGAATTTAAAAAAAATTTTTTTATGTTGTGTGACACGGGTTTTATGAGCTAATGTCCGCGAATAGATATTCATTCAATATCAAATGACTAAAGCCCGTGAATGGTCATTAACGTTAGACTTCTACGTATTACATTTGCGTCACGCACTAGCACTTTTGACGTAACTACGTACCACATACCACATATCTTTGACGTCACCAAGTTTCTACACCTATAATACCAACGCCAGATTTGTGAATACAGATTATTACATATTATTACATTTAGCTCGGGCCGTTAAGGTTCTTGTTGTATGGTTCGTTAGCAGCACATGATGCATGCAACCCGGGCAAATCGAAAAAAGACTAAATGACTGTTTGATGTACCTTTTGATCATGACACTCATGGCTTTGTCAAATGAAAATCATCTCCCTTGTCTAACATTTCCCTTTTTTACTTTGATATAAAAACTTCTACATGTAATTAATGATATAATATTCTCAACAATTCGCAACCTGTTCTTTCATTGCCTCAAGGACAACAGCTCAAAGTCGCAAATTGCTTCCTCATTCAACATGTTCAGCAAAGGAAGCTTATTCAATACGTTAATGAACATAGACACCTCAAATAATACTTCCAATTCAAAGAAGGACACAATTGTTGAACAATTAGTAGCTCTATTTCCTGATGCCGGTACGTCTTTTATTGATTACCTTGCATTCAAGTGTTTTTTTACTTTTATATTTTATTTTCATTATTCTAACCTATACGATCGTTTGCCAAGACCTTGGGTATTTGCGTTATTGTGTTGAATTTTATCAAGACAACCACGTTGAACGGATCAGCGAAAAAATATGCAACCAAAATAAGGGACATTATCCGATAAAGCCGGATAATTGTCGTAATGCTAATTGTACAAAAGCCAAAAACATTTATCTTAAACAATTAAATGAGTTGTTTCCTGAATGTGATGTGGGTTTCCTTCGTGAAAAGTTATGTTGCTTTGATCATAGTCACGTACAACAAGTGACTGAAACATTATTAAACATGGAAAAATCCTCAAAGGGCTATCCTCGTAGACTTAACCCTTTTGTCATCGAACCGTGGGAACTTATTCGATCACCAGATTATATAAAAGCTGTCAGGTATCGATTATACAATGATTTTCCTGATACCTGGAAGTCCACTGTAAAAGCTGTTCTTGCAGAGAACAATTTTGATTATTCTAAGAGCTTCGCTAAAATTCGAGATTTGACGACTAATAGTTGGTGGACTTCGATTTTCGGCGTTTTTCGACGTAAAATGTGTAAAGAAGTCGAAAATCCTGAACTGGAAGAAGAAGTCCATCGAATGCAAATACATAGACTAGAAGAACAATCTAGAGCTGATTATGAAGTCGCTAAAAAAATTAATTTTATGGAATATACAGACAACGACCAACTCATTACTTGTGGTTGTTGTTACGGTGATTATCCTTTCGAAGATTTAGCTTGCTGTAGTGAGGGACATTTATTTTGCAAAGAGTGCATTAATCATTTTGTACAAGAAGGATTATTTGGTCAAGGGTCATTGCGAGGAAAACAAATTAATTGCATAGAGCCAAGCGGGTGTGATGGCTACTTTAGTGAGAAACAACTCAAAGCAACTTTGATGCCTGATGTTTTCAATCATTATATAGATTCACTCATAGAACATTCTTTAAAACAAGCAAATTTATCTCTAGTTCAATGTCCATTTTGTTCTTATTGTGAGGTTGATGATGACAGTCCATTCTATCAGTTAAAAATCCCAAAATCTGCCGTGATAATAGTTAGTATCCCTTTAGCAATATTACCATTTTTCTCATCCTTTGAGAACATTATCAGCACTTTGAAAGTCGCTACCATTTTTGTCCTTCCTCAAATAGCATTATGGATGCTTGGTGTGTTTCCTTTACGAACTTATATTGATGATTTTGAAAATATAGTTAAAAGAGTATGTAATTTCATTCATTGATAATTGTTTTATTTCAATGATTTTAATGCTTTCCCGTTTGATTATAGGTAAAGAGAAAACGTAGGGGAAACGTATTTAAGTGCCAGAACCCCGACTGCGCTAAATCGTCATGTATGCTATGCAATCGAGAATGTCGACCTTTTCATAAATGCTATGAACAAGAACAAGATAGTTTGCGACTTTTCGTAGAAAGGGCTATGGCCGAAGCTGTTAAACGAACGGTACGTTTATAATTAATCATGCAACCATTATTAATGGCTAAATGGACTTCTATTTTATCTTATTTATTAGTGTCCAAAGTGTCATGTATCATTTACAAAAGCGGATGGCTGTAATAAGATGACATGCCGTTGTGGTCAGTATGAATTATTTATTTATTTATTTTATTTTATTTTCAATTTATTTATTTATTTTTTGCTATCTTTTCATAATGAATCCTGAATTATCAATTTATTTTAGGGTACGTCATGTGTTATTTGTGCAGAAAAGACTTGCGTCAGGAATCGTACGCACATTGTAAGTTTTAAGCTTATTCGTAGTGTTCATATATTCGTTTTTCATAATTAGAATCTAACCATTCGCATTTATTACAATAGTTTGCGATCACTTTCGGCCAATACCCGGACAAAAATGTAAGAAATGCACCAAATGTGATTTATATAAAACTGAGGATGAAGAAAAGGTTATTAAGGAAGCTGCTGCAAAAGCACGAGCAGAATTCATTAAAACTCATCCAGAGGCAAGAGAAGCCAATCTTTTGCAAAATGCTGCTATCGGACCCGTTGCAGGTGATGGTAAGTAATTTAATAACTTTGGTTCGTAGCAGCCTGCTAGTTTCTATTTAATTTATTTTTTAAACTTATTGCATTACTTATAGAGGAAAAACTATTTAGCGAAATGGTTGAGAAAACGATTGAAAAGATTGTTGATTATTTAATCCCTCGATAAATGAGATCATTAACTTTTTTTCTTGTTATTTTGGTAAGTTTTAAATTACATTTCTTCTTTTATAATCACAGCTAAAACCTATTCCATAATTATTGATACTAATAATTTTTCTTTCTGGATTCATTAGAAATTTATATATTACGTTGTCATTATCATCGTGATTGATCTTGTAATCATTAGTTGTGGTTTCCGGAAATTGAGTTTTTGTTTTTATAATTCTAAATACCTGATAATTTAAAGGTTGCCTTGTTCTATTAAGTTATGAAGTGAGGGTTTAACTTAATCTGATCGCTTACGGAGAATTAACGTTTTTATTAGCACCCAAATTTATTTGATGACTTGTCTTTCTTTTGTGCGATATATACATTGTAATTTTGGATTAACTTATTTACTTTCTTTAAATATTATTATTTTTATTTTTAAAACAATGGTAAAGTTTGTATTTTAATATATTCAATTACAAACATAAATTGTTGGCTTTATGACTAGCAATATCAACATTCAATTTTCTAGTAATGTATTGTATTCTTTATTAATACAGGAAAAAAAAAAAGTTATATATAATACATATACAGAAATGTAAAAAAAGTATGTAATAGCTAGAAATTCAAATTATAGTTAGAACTATGTTCATGCGTAGCCTGTGTCATGCAAACTTAAATTAATTTGTATATTTAATTACAAGAATTATTGCAAAAATCAGAAATTGGGCCATTTTTGATCTCATCACTATTAGAATCGAACAACTTTCTCTTAAACAACCTAGTCAATTTATTTTATAAATAATATATAAGATACTGTATATGTGCTGTATAAGATATATCTCTGATATATATCCGATAATGTAGGTATCTATTAAGCACCTTCTAGGAACCTATCAAGTACCTATCAGACACATATTTGATACATATTTGGCACCAGATATATTATTAAAATTACAAACATATCAAATTGGTTGGTTAATTATTAATAGAACTTCTAGAATTTATAACAACAGCTATAATAAAACATTATTATAACTATGATTATTACCGTAATTTGTGGCAAATAGACCCCGGGTCTCTTACATTCCTAGGAACAAAATCTTGATTAGTGCCCGGTGGGTACTTTGTCAGGTGGAGGGTATTTTATGTAGGGGAGTTTATGTAAGGGCATACTTTAAATGTAATGAGATTGACCAATCATTCAACTTTTACGAAAGTTAAAAAATATATATACCCGGGTCTTTTACAATTAGATACAAATCGTGAAACCCACCAGTAGGGTGTCCAGAATTCTGCTGCTAATGATAGTAAATTATGCTTGCTAATAATATAAAATTATGCTTTTAATGCTAGATTTTTCTTAAAAAATTTTTTTTAAATTAATAAATTTTATAGTTTTTATAATGTATAATTTTTAGAAATAACTATTTACGAATTATATTTAGAGCTTACGGATCTTTATTCGAATAATATTCGAATAACTTAGGGTTAGCAAATATCTAGTCGAATATTCGCCGAATGACTAATATTCGCCGAATATTCGAATAATCGAATAATTATAATTATTCGAATACATATAATTATTCGAATAATTATATATATTCGAATAATTATAATTATTCGAATATATATAGTTATTCGAATAATTAATATATGATTTATCCAACAATAAATTTAAAATTGCGCATTGTATACCGGCCGCACGGCTTTTTTTTTTTATAGTAAAAAATTTTTTTTTATATTAGTCTTTTTTTATCATTAAAAATGGATTTAAAAAGACTAATTAAAGCTTATTGTGGATGTTAATTCTCTATTAATATTAATCACATTTTTTCAAATCACGATAGTAATATGATATATTAAACACCATTATTTGAATGATCGATTTATTTAATCAATTGCTACATTTAGAATGTTAAATAACTTGCAATTAACCCTCACTTTGCTTCGGGTATATAAAATAATATAAATTTATATTTTAAATTATTTATACCAATTTAATTAAACCTATATTTTAGAAAAGCTATATTATGTTATATTGCATCCAGCTATGTTGTGACCCGGATTTGAATTGTCCCGATTCAAATTCAGGACTATCCCGAATGAGAATTTTGTGGTTTTGGCCAAAATTATGCTAACGCTAACTAAAATTCAAATTACTTATTCTAAGTGCCAACTCTAACTCTAAAGTTTCAATTCTGTCAAAATAATCTGCAAACGTCTCATCCGGGGCAGCCTGATTCTGAATTGGGACGATTCCATTCTGTGTACGTATGAACGTATAAATATACTATATCAGATATATTAATTTAAATCCTGTAGATTCGCAGAGATGGGTAACGCTGATGGAAAATTTAATAGTTAGTGAATTAGAGTTGAACTTAAATCATTGATTCAAATTGTTAATGGAATTGGTAAATCATTCATTCATTCAAATTGTTAATGGAATTGAATTTGAACTTAAATCATTCATTATAATCAAAAGTCGGCAGAGATAGAGTGTGCTATAAACATAGAATTTGGTTGAAAAAGACGAAAATAAGACATCATTTATTAACAGAAATCTGTAGATATGGTGGTTAGAAATTGTTACCAGAATGGAATTTGGATTGAAAAGGATGAACATATGGCATTCATTTCTGTCAAAAATCCGCGGAGATGAGTGACGCTGATGGAACATTCCGGGTTTGATATTGTTATCAAAATCGAATTGAAGTTGAAAAGGATGAACACAAGTCATTCATTCATTATCAAAAATCGACAGAGATGGAGTGGGTTATCAACATGGAATTCGGGCTGAAAAGGACGAATATAGGGCATTATTTATTAACAGAAATTTGCAGAGATGGTAACATTGATTGTTGGAAATTGTTACGAAATGGAATTGGAATTGAAAAAGATGATTATGTGACATTCATTTACTGTTAAAAATCTGCTGAGATAGGTAATGCTGATGGAACATTTAATGTTAACTTAATGGAATTGAAGTTGAAAATGATGGACATAAGGCATCGTTTATTAATAGAAATCCGCGGAGATGGGTAACACTGATTGTCAGAAATTGTTACCGGAATGGAACTTGGAGTTGAAAAGGATGAACATATGGCACTCATTTCCTGTCAAAAATCTACCGGGATGATGAACATTTAATGTTGAAAACTGTTAATGGATTGGAGTTGAAAGGATGGACATAAGATATTCATTCGTTATCAAAAATCAGCAGAGATGGAGTGTGCTAACGTCATAGAATTTGGGTTAGAATTCCGTAGGGATGTGTAGCGCTAATTGGAGTTGAAAAAGATGAACATGTGGTATTCATTTCTTGTCAAAAATCTGCTGAGACGGGTGACGTCGATGGAATACTTAATGTTTGAAATTGTTAATGGGATTGGAGTTGAAAAGGATGAACGTAAGGTTTTCATTATCATCAAAAACCTGGAGCTAGTGGAATAAATGGAGTTGGATATTGTTTTCATTTATTATCAAAAATCTGCATAGATGGAGAACGCTAGTAGAACATTATGGAGTTGGAGTTGAAAAGGATAAACATAAGGCTTTCATTTGCTATCAAAAATTTTCAGAAATAAGGAACGCTAGTGGAATAAATAGTGTTGGATACTGTTATTGTCATGGGATTGGAATCGAAAAGGACGAACATAAGGCTTTCATTTATTATCAAAAACCAGCAGAGACGTGAGACATTATAGAATATAGGAGTTGGGATTTCTTAACGAAATCGTTAAAGAAATGTGTAATCTGTATCAATTCTAGACACATTAGAACAATTTTCGGTAAATAAGAAACAATCAAAACAATTATTAACTACCTTTAACCTAACGTAGACGCCCACTCTAATCCTGTATCTGACGCAAATTTTAATCTGATGCAAGACATTCTCCATTTTTGCTTACATGATAAAGTCGATCCTATGATTCAAATAATTCATGCGTTATGGTATTATCATCGAATATCAGCAGTAATTGGAATGCAGGGCCACGTAAAAATTTGGATATTATTTATATGATTTACAAATTTCTATAAATAATATCCAAATTTTTACGTGGCCCTGTTGGAATGTTAGTGGAATATTTGCGCTTGTTATTTTTTATCTTAATGGAACTGGAGTTGAAGGACAAGCATAAGACTTTCATTCATTTATTATCAAAGATTTAACAGAAATGGGATATGCTAGTAGAACGAACAACATTGATACTTATTCGAATATAATGAATTATTCGAATATAATAAATTATTCGAATATGATGAATTATTCGAATAATTCGAATATGATGGATTGTTCGAATACAATAGATTATTCGAATTATTCGAATATAATTAATTATTCGAATATAATTAATTATTCGAATTATTCATCGAATAAATATTTAGAAAACTTTATTCGAATATTTGCCGAATACGAATATTATTCGAATAACGAATATAAATCTGAAGCTCTAGATATTTATTCGAATTTTTTTGATGCAAATATCAATGCTGCAATGTGATTATTAATAATTATAATAATTATCGTCATTGTTATTATTAATAATATGTAACTATTATCAGTAGATTGACCTGGGTCATTTCATTTTACTTATTTGCGCGGGTAACACAAACCAAAAAAGGAATTCCGATTTTGTAAATAAACTAAGTGCGTGAGATAAAAATTTAGGGTTAGGGCCTTAACGTTAGAGGCTATAGGGTTAAAGTAATGTTTAATATAAGTAAAATTTCATTCTCGTCATTTTTAATTAGTGCACCAAGATTGATTTAAACATTAGTTTTTGCGTATTTTCACTTTTTTCTTCTTTTACGCGTGTTCGAATTCTTCGTCGGGCTGATTCGGAATAGTCAAAATTTGCACTCTCCGATTGGCTATTTCCTTTCCAGGAATTACCTGCGCAAATAAGTGGATGCGGGTCATTTTATGATCGGTGAAAATTGAGAAATAACACGTGTCAATTGATTTTGTTTCATCATATGATCATATGATATTACGGCTATCTCAAAATCAAATTTGGTATGCTCATATAGAGTGTCTTCAATTAAAAGGTCCCATTTTTACATATATTTTATTTTGAGTAGGGTGTCCAGGATTATGCGAAAGCATAATTTGCGCATAATCTACCAAATTTTCGCATCCCGGATGCTTCGCATAATCGGGCAAAAAAACGCATCCATATCACATGTCTCAAATATGATTGGTTGTTGTAGATTTTGAGGTGTGTTATTCGGACAAGGAATAATTTCCGAAAAGTTCTGATGTAGAAAATGAATGAACCTAAATTACGAGCATAGTCAAGGTAAATTTTTTGGTAAACATCTGAAAATTTCCGAAGGATACAAAGTAAATTATGTATAAAATAAATCGCATCTTTTATTAAAAATCGCATCCTCTATTTAAATATTTCGCATAATTTTAGAATTATTTCGCATCCATCGCATAATTGACCCCTATCACATCGCATAATTGACCCTATCGCATTTCATAATCCTGGACACCCTAATTTTGAGATATTTGAGTTTAATTATTTGTTTTGATTTTCGGACTGATCCGGGATCAATCAAATTTCACGATATTGATTGGTTAAAGATGGCAGATGACTATCGGGTAAACTCGCTTTACACAACTACCTAGCATCGCTGTCAAAATTTTACTATCACGTGATTTTGGCCAATAAAGTAACAAGATTAGATGTAATATAACACAAAGCAGAAGATCAAAACAAAAACGTTTGCTTTTTCAAAAATCGCCTATATCCCTAAAATTTGCATAAAAAATCACTTTTCGAGCCCTAACAAAAAAAATTCCTTGAGCAATTTTACTATATCAGATATGTTTTGTTAACATCAAGCTCTATAGGAACCCTAATCCTAACCTAAACGAACTTGAAGTTTTTTGGGCACGGTCATATGATAGTAAAAAAGTGTCAGCGATCCTGGGGAAGATGCTTTATGCAGCCTCATGTAATTTTTCTTTTTACATTATCTTGATTTTTTATTATGTAATTTAACTTTCATTTATAATTTAAAAAAGTCAATCAAGGGTGTGGCGACTTAGGGAAGTTGGTAAGTTGTCACCCCCAAGTGGCAGGTCTTGAGTTCAAATCCCATTGGCGACGCTTTTGAAAAAATAGACCTGTGTTCCGGTAACTGTTTCTTGTCGATCGGTTGGGTACATCACCTGTAGTCCTTGGTTACCATCTTGAATGGGAGCTTTCGGGCGAAGTTGTATCTCATGACACAGACAAATCCAAGGAACCGGAGAAACAGAAACCCATTTGGCAAGTCCCGAGTAAGGAGGTAGCTCTGATCTTTGACGGTGCTAACCAAAACTGGAATATTGGACTGAAATTGGGGAACCGGACGTTGTCCTTGGGGACAAGGTCTACCAACCTGGCCGCCGGAGTCGCACCGGAGGAAAAGGACCCATGTTGAGGAATTGGGGACCAAGGGGAGAAAAACCATAATGGCACCTAATGCCGGGTAGATCAACCCTTCCGGGCCAACTGGATTGGAAGTCTGGGAAAACGGTGAAGGACCGGTAGGAAAGTGATAGTGGGTACCGGGGTTGGAGCGAACCTTATAAGGGCAGAAGTAGGTAATGGTAGCGGTTGGGTATCCCCTGACTGCAAGTTGCTTGCCTCGGTGAGTGCGTAAGTTACCGAAGTGTAGGTAATACCTGTGTGGGACAGGGACTGCTCTACCAAGTTTACCCGCGAGGATAAATTAGTCCTAAGGGGATGTAGGTAGCATCCGGGACTGTCTTCGACTGACTAATGTATCGGAGGGCTGTACCGGTGATCACAAGTAGGATTGACATGCGAAGCTTGGACCAGAGGGTTTAAATAGGCAATCCCCTAGTCGGGTTGTAGGTATGGCAACTAGTGTAGAACCTTCGGGCGGACTACTTAAATTAGACAACCAAAAGTTGTACGTGTGGCTAGTTGTACTCTCATTCAATGTAATTCAATTGTGGGTGCGCCCAAAGAGGCGCCCTTGATCCACAGGCTTGATTAAATAAACTCTCACCCAAAGCGGGAACTTTGACATAAAAAAAAAAAAATAAAAAATAAAAAAGTCAATCATATCAAAATTTATATGAATTTAACGAAAACTTATTTTTCAAAAAAATGTAAAAATAGGCCCTTTTAATTGAAAACACCCCATATAAGTACTACTGGTATACAATAGCAGTACATTGCACTAACAAAGCCCATCAATATGCCAATCAAAAGCAAGATTTTGCTAACACTATCCTAGCAGTTTCATAACTACGTTCCTGGTATAAACTTATATATTATATGAAATAATGAGATTTTTCTCTGTACCGTATATATGTATAATAACTAAAACTGCAATTTTTGTTAAAAATTATATCAAAAATACTCAAATTATGCTAAAATTTATGCTAGAAAATGTAAATGATACTGAATTCTGCTGCTAGCATAATAATGCTAGTGAACTCAAATTATGCTAAATTATGCTAATAGCATAATCCTAAACACCCTACCTACCAGGGGTCTAAACACTTTTGCAGTAACATGACATGGCGCATGAGAATTAACTAATCGGAGAACATAAATTTGATCATTCCAGATTAGTCCGATATCAAAACAAAACATGTGTACAAGAAGAAAAAAAGAGAAAAGAGTGAAAATACTCGAAAACTAGTGTTTAAATCAGCCTTAAAAACTATATAAAAATGTCTGGAACGCAATTTTACATATAAATAGTGACCCTCTAAGGCTATATTCACGAACCCTAACCCTAACTTTAACAATAAAGTCAAAAAGTTAATCTGAATACACTACACTATGTGATAGTCACATTATTGCAAAAGTGTCTAGACTCCTAGTAGAGCCCAAATCATGGGATGTATGCTAACAAGAGGGTACTAATTTATTATACAATTATTACTATATAATTTGATATTTTATTTTAATTAATGATCCAGATTAGATTAGCACTATTACTATATTGGAACAATAGTAATAAATTTTTATTATATACTGGAATCTAACGTAGGTCCAATGAAAAGTAATTTTTTATTTAGTTAACAGCTAATGTTAATTAATTGAAAGTTGTAGAGCTCACTGAGATGCATCTAATAGTAGTTAGATCATTCAAATCAGTCCAGTATACGCTAAGATATTGCTAAAAAAACGATTGGCTGACTATACAAAATTTTTAGTTTGTTTATATGAAATTTTATATAGTTGTCCAATTGTTTTTTAGCAATATCCCAGCATACACTGGACTGATTTGAATAATATAACCACTATTAAATGCATCTCAATAAGCTCTACAACTTTCAATTAATTGTTATGAGCTGTTAACTTAATAAAAAAATTACTTTTTATTGAACCTATGTTAGATTCCAGTATATAATAAAAATCATAGTAATTTTGCCCCAAATTCTAATATAAAATAGTGCCAATTTTATCCAGATCAGTAATTAAAAATTTTCATATATTTAGATTATATTGTTTTGAAATATAAATATTATTATCATATTATAATAATAGTTTAGTCTAGCTTAATTTGATTTATTTTGGTTTAATTTTGATTTAATCTACAATCAGACCTCTCTAAATGCAACTCTCTAAATGAATACCTCTTTAAATGCATGACTTGGCTTTGTCCCAACTCATATGTTTACTTATAGATTTTTGCTTCTTTAAATGTATACTTTTCTAAATGCATAGTTTTGTATAGGCCCCTCAGTATGTATTTAGAGAAATCTAACTGTATTATTGTTTTTAATTTTAAAGACTTTATTAATTTAAATTAATTTAGATTAATCTGATTTTTAAAACTTAAATATATTTTTTTGGTTTAAACTAGTTCTATAGTAGATTGCAGCTTTATTAATTCAAGACCAAACTAAGTAATATTTTTACAGTATAAAACTAGCTGTAAACCTGTGCATAATGCACAGAAATAAACTTATAAAATTTTAAATATTAATTTAAATAAAAATTAATATATAGTAAAACTTTTTATAATTATTATGTATATATTGGATTAATAATACACTTTTTTTAGTTTGTTTTTTTGAATAATATTAAATAAACTCACGATTGGTTCAAATGGAAAATTATAAATGGCAACTCATCGCCATGACGACCCTTATATGATTGGGCAATTACATTAAAAATTGATGATCATATAAATAGGGTGAGCTGGATTAGAAGTTAATTTCTTTAATCCAATCTGATCTAGATTTCAGTTATTTTTTTTTTTTAATTTAGAAATTCATTTATTTTATTTTATTTTTTTTTAGATTTGTAGGCTTGAAAAAGCGAAATACCAAAGTGACATTTTAGATAAAATACCTTTTTTTTTTATTTCACTTTTCTTTTTTTTCTTGTACTAATTCTATTCTTCTTTGGCATAAATTAGCACCTATTAGTACTGGCAAATATTTTTAAATGGCTTTTTAAGTATATTATTTCCTTTTTTTACTTTTAGCTGTAAATTGTCTTGTTTTACTAATCTTTTTTTTTTTAGGTTTTGTCAGACATTGCTTAGTACTGGGCAAATGTGTATGCAGCTTTTCAGGTAAAGTATTATTTTTTTCTTTGTTTTCTTTTTTTTTGATTATTTGTCTGCTTACTAATATTAGGATACTTTTTTAAAAAATGGCATTTTTCTTTTTGGCTTTTTTCTTAGAAATTTACATCAGGTTTTTTTTTTGAAAGTTTTTGAACATGAAGTAAGATTTAATTTTTTCTGTTTTTTTTTCTTGTTTGTCTGGTTACTAATTTCGGGGGTTTTTTTGAAGGAGATAGTTTTCTTTTTTGAAGAACATCAGCTTTTTTTCTTAAAGAATGTCAGTAATTTTTTTTTGAGGTTTTTGGACATGAAGTAAGATATTAATTTTTTTTGTTTTTCTTTTTCCTGTTTTGTTAGCTTTATTATTAATTTTAGTTTTCTTTCTTGAAGTTTTTAGACTTTGCTAAATATGAATTCACACCTGATAAAGTGTATATAGTATTTTGAATAAGATTTTTTTTCTGTTTTTTTGTATTTATTTTTTTCTTGTTAGTTTTGTTACTAACTTTTTTTTTAGAGTTTTTAGACTTTGCCAGATGTGAATCAATACTGGGCAGGTGTATGTGCAGTATTTCTGATAAGATATTAAATTTCTTCTTTACATTTCGCTTTTTTCTTTCTTTTATTTTTGGTACTAATTTTATTTTTTCTTTCTTAAAGGTTTTTATTTAAGGCTTCACTAGGTATGAATTAGCACCAAAAAACATGTTTGTAATGTTTTGAGTAGGTAAGATTAAGTTTTTTGTTTTTGTTTGTTTTTATTTTTTTGTTATTGTCTTGTTTACTAACTTTTTTAAATTTTGCTAAAGCACCAGTCAAACATTTAATGAAAGTACCAAGCAGGCAAACATTTATGGAAACACCAAGCGAGTGTGTATGAAAGCATCAGGTAAACATGTATGAAAGTACCAGGTGAATACGTATAAAAGCACTAAACAAATATATATATAGATAAACGTAATATAAGTACTATACAAATATGAACATTCTTTGAGTCTTTAAAACATGTTGATTTCATTGGATCATGTATTAATTTTTTTTTAATAGAATTTGTTGGGTTTAGATTTAAAAAAAAATTTGGAGGGTTGTTCCGATAGTAATTTTTTTTTTTTTAATAAAATTTTTGGTATATTTGCATTGTTTTTTTTTAAAAAAAAATTAAAAAATTTTGAAAGTTGCCTAGTAGTGATTTGGCTTTTTTAATAAAATTTTCAGTAAATTTGCTTTTTATTTTTTTTTAATTTAGTAATCAGGTTTATTATGTGATATTTTTAGAGTAATCAACTGATCAAAATCAGGTTTGTAAGTTATATATTCGCTAGTTTGCTTTATATATTGTTTTGCAGATCAGCGATTACATAACTTATATGATTGATTTGATTGGTTGATCATGGGGTCGCTATGGCGATGGGTTGCTATCTAATAATACCCAGTTCAAATACTGTATATTTCTGAAAATAAAATTCTTTTTGGCCAAAAAGTTATACAAAAAATATTAGAATAGCTTTTTTTTAATTGATGATCTGTGAGTTAATCGGATAAAATGATCTACATTTATTAAATAAAAGTGACCCATTTTAATTAATAAAAAACCGGATTTGTAAATGTGCAGATTTTTTTCATATTGATATTAATATTTGTAACTTTTAAAACTTTTAAATGATTTAATAACCCGTCACGATTTATAATTTCGAACCAACCATTACTAACTACACACATTGTTACATTTCGTAATTCCAAACCCAACAAATACTACTGCTAATTACCTGGTTGCCAAACACATCTGTAAACTTAACCTAGCTGCTATTTACTCGCCCGCTTACTTGTACTAACCTACCTACAACCAATTGCTAGTTACTTAATAAACTCGCTAATTACTCTACCAACCTTCTATTACCTACTCCTAGGAAATAAAAGCTGCTTAACAGGTAGGTTGAATCTTAATTCCCATTTTAGTAAACTGATTTAGTAACCAGGTTGTTAATAAAGTATTCTAGATTATAATAATATAATCTATTTCTAGAGTGCTTCAAAGTATGTTATATGTTTTATTATATTCTGAATGCTTCATTAACAATACTAGTAAAGTAGTTAATACATAACTTTTGTCATATGTAATTGACAGTTTATTATAATTAACATTTTTAACATTCACTAACAATTTTTTTTTAAAAAAAAAAATTCAATCCCGCTGCGTAAATGATTTTAGACTTCTCTTTATATGAATACGTTTTTTAAATTTTAACTAGTCAAGAAAAGAAATAGATAATCATTCAACTTAATATCCGAAAAAAATGTCGCTCCAGAGGTTTATCAGGTTAAAAGTTTAGTTAAAAGTTTAAAGAAGCTAAAAAAGTTTTAAAAAAAATATACAATATGTATGAAATTTAAAAAATTTTAAAACAAATAAAATTTATTTACATAAATATCAGTGGCTACCTATATATTCTATCCAATAAGCCACATTTGAACAAACTAATTCTGTAGTAATTCTGTAATTGGGTAAACGATTCTGTAATTGGGTAAATTACTATTGCTAAACATTTTGACTAACTAGTACCGTAGGTTTCCGAAAATAAGCTACCTCCAAAAGAAGCTACCCCTGGATTTTCAGAAAATTTTTTAAAGAAATCATTAACAGTTGCTACATATAAACCTTTTTTTTTTACTATATAAACTTTAAAAGATCGAATAAGTAAAGTTGTTCAGCGCAATGAAATACACCTATAGTAAAAATTTCATGGCATTTGGTCAACTTTTTATTAGTACGTTTTTTAATTTTTCGAAAAATTTAACAATCCGAAAATAAGCTACCTCTATGATTTTTTGTGTAACTTTTTGGCCAAAAATGGTAGTTATTTTCAGACAAATACGGTACTCTAATACTATAGTACTATACAACTATAATAAGAGAAGCATGCATATATTATCAGAAAATATAAGACATTATTATTATTATTTTTTTTTTATAAGTGAGGTCTGTCCTCGTTTCCTTTATTATTATTAAAGTAAATATTACAGGAATTCCATAATATGGTACATTAATTTCGGAAAGGGGGAGGGTAAAGCTAATTTACTTCTGACCTAGACTTAACTAAGGAAGGTCGCAGATCTAACTAGGTTATATATGCTATGGTGGTAGGGGAGGTATTGTGTGCTATGAAGTTTGGGTCCAGATTCTATATTTAAGTTCATTGGGTGTAAGGGTGTTATTGTTAGGGGCGGATTGAGGGATAGGGATGAGATTGTTGGAGGTGGGTGGAGTAACGATCTTGGCTATCTTCGCTCTGCTGGTCTTTCAGATTTTGTGTAGATTCTTGATGATTTTGTAGTGAAGTTGGGGGGTGAATAAAGCTTGGGTTTTTGGGTTTGTAGAGGGGAAGCAGATTTTTGTCGTGATTAGACCGATGGGTAGGCATTTGTCATATGAGAGGTGTAAATGTGTAAAGTTGTCGATAAAGAGTTGGGCATTAATGTTATTTAGGTTGTATTTAGTGCAGATTTTGCATATGATTTGATTGATTATCTCAGAAATAGGCTGATCGTTGCTCGGGCATGTGATCCAATGGGTGCCGTCTTCCCATTCTTGTCTACATCTTGGACATCTTGAATCAGGATATTTAGACAGGTCTTGGTGGTGTAGGTTCAGGAGGTTTGGTAGTTCATTAGATAGTAATTTAATTTTGAAAGCCTTGAGAGCAGACTTATTTGAATTAGTTTGGAGGGATAAAGGTTTGCCATCGTATGATATTAGTAAGTATGTATGGGTCCAGTTGATTTGGAGTCGTGGGTTGCTCCATTCTGTGGTTCTGTGTTGTGAGTGCTATTGTGCGATTGTGGTGGCATTGAAAAGGTGCCGTAGGAATCGCCTTGGTGTGTGTAGAATGTTGTGTGTAAGAAATTGTACTGTATATGAGTTACCAATATGCTGATCTGCAAGCTCCGAGTTGTTGGATTCCGGTGGATTTTGTATAATCAGTGTTTTCTTGTAGTTGACGGTTAACTTGATTTCTTTTGTGGTAATGATAGTTTTGATTGCTAGTAAGAGTGTGGCGTGATTCATGGTATATATTCTCCTGTAGTGGTAAGTCGGAGTAGAGATAATCGTGTTGAGTACATTTTTTAGATGTTTGGAGTTTGTTGAGATTTCGGTCCTTTGATGACGTGTGATTATTGTCATTGCTGCTGCCGTTGCTGTAAGCGCAGCTTTGAGCGGTGATGGCCAAGATTTATTGTGAACATGTAGTAATGTTTGTGAGTTGTTGATGCTAATTATAGCTAAGGGGGTAGGAATAGAGTTGACAAAGGTGTTAGTGTTAACTATTTCTATTTTCACGGGTTTACGGTCTTTATTGAGTTTGGGTTGTTGTGTGTACAGGTTCCATAGGTTCGAGTTAATGTTGGAGAATGCGTTTACGAGTTTGAGAGTGATTTGGTCAGATGTAGATAGCCATGTATAGTCAGGGGTAGTCTTGGATAAGTGGTTTCGGTGTTTAATTGCTAGTTTTATACTAGGTAGATGAGCTCTAACCGTGAATAATGAATCGACCTGTGTTGGAATTAGTTCTTTGGTATCTGATGTAAAGAAGCACTTGATGGATTTTTCTTTTAAAGGTTTTAGGTTGCAGCTGTGGCATCTGGTGAGTTGTTTTGTTTGTTTGTTAAATTCCCAATGGCTCATTCTGGCATTATTGTTTGTTATGTTACTTATTTTTCCTATGTGGCCGCTATGTGTGATTACCCATTGTTTTTTCGTGCTATTGATCTTGGGTGTGATGAAGGGGTTGGGCATTGTGAGACTGGAAAAAGGGTAAGTATGATCAGTTAGTAAGTCGTGGATTTGTCTGAACCATAGAGGTTGTCTTCTACGTGGGATTTTCTAAATGTTGTAAGGTATGGCTTGCTAGTCAATGACTTCGTTGCAATTATAGTCTAGGAATTGTTCTATATATCCAATGTTATGCTGATTGAACCTAGTTTTGAGGTATGAGCAGTTTGGAACGTTAATTATGATGGTGTTGATAGGAGTGCCTTGAGTGTTTTGTGGGGATGGCCAGGGGTGATTTGCATTAGTGATTTGTATATCCAAGTCGTGTATAGTGTAGATGATTTGGGCCGTAGTGGTTTTGTTCTCTTTTGTCGGGAAAACTGGTAGTTCTAGAAGGATGGATTGGTTGGTACATGCGGCATTTTGTAATTGTTGTAAGCGTATCTTGAGTGGAGAAGTTGGGAAGTCAGGGTGATTTAGTGCTTTAGTAAAGAGAGAGATATGTTGAAGGGATTGGATTTGTTTGGTTTGCTTTAGGGCATATATGTGGTGATGGTAAAGAAAGGAATTGGGAACAGATTTTGCTAGGCCTGCTTTGTGTTTTACGGTTAGTGTATATTTGGTAGTGATCTTTTCGCATAGATAATGAGAGAGAAAGGTATTTTGGACTCGGTATGCTAGTCTCGTTAACAGTACTGTGTTAACGATGTATATTGTTTGTTTTTCAGTGATCTTGGCATGTTGCATTTTTTGTATGTCTGCTAGGGCTTCATTTGTAATGATTTTGTGGATAGGGTGGTGCTTTGGTGTTCTAGTGAACCAACATCCTAAGAACCTGAAGGCTTTAGTTTTATCTATATTATATATTGGTATGTTCCGGAAAGTTATATGTGCATTCTGGTCAGGTGAGTTTGTTGCTAGTGTGGATTTCGTCAGATTAACTTTGATGTTAGTTAGGTCATAGAAGGATGTAGCAGTGGTGATGATTTTCTTTAGGTCTTCTTTTGAGTGTACTACCCATATCGTATCGTCCATATAGGCTAGGCAGGCTATATTGGTATGGAGTGGTAGTAGGTTTGACGAGGTTTTGGTATATAGTTCGTAACCTTTGTTTTCCTTTGTAATTCTGTATAGGAGAGGGTCGTAGTATATGCGCCATAAGAGGGGGGTGATAGTTTCACCCTGGTCGATGCCATCACCTACCAGGTAGAGGGCTGTGAGTCCATATTCTGTAATAACTCTATTTTCTCTATTTAAGAATAAATTCGTAATGAGCGAGGCGTAGTGTTTAGGGCATTTGATTCTGAAGAGTGCTTTGTGGAGCAAAGGGAGATGTACAGAATCATATGCTTTGGACATGTCTTGCGACAATATCCAAAATTCTTTATTGTTCATGTGTGCATCCTCGAGTATGTTTGTAAGGTGTTGGACGGGTTGGGTAGTAGATGTGTAAGGTAGGGCGACGTAATTGGAGGGGGATAGTATAGGTATCTTATCAGAATCTGATTGAGTTGGTTAGTTAGAATTTTTGTAAAGATTTTTCGGGTGTGCTCGATTAGGTTAATTGGGCGTGTTTGGTTCAGCTCGCCTTTGAATTTTTGTTTTTTGGAAATGGTATAAATCAAACTATGTTTCCATGCTTTTGGGATAGTGCCTAGACTGGTGCATGCGTTAAAGATATCTAATAAGGTAACAATGGCGTGGGAAGGTAATTGTCTAAGCATCTCATTAAAAATGTCTTGCGGGCCTGTGGCTTTTTGTAGGGGAGAGTTGGTAATTGTTTCTAGTAGTTCTTCCCTGCTAATAGGTGGGCTGAGAGGCGAATACCATTCTGAGGATATGTGTGATAGTGGTTCATAGTGGTCCGTCCATGCTTCCTAGTGCTCATTATTGGTTGGATTAGATTTAGTCCATTGGGTAAAGTGCTGCTTAACTTTGTCTTTGATTTCAATTGGTTCTGTTATGATGGCATCCGGGAGGCGGATATTGGGAAGAGATACTCTGTCTGTGTGTCTTCTTAAAATGCTGTCTATCATTGTGGTGGTATAGTCGGTGAAGTTTTGGTACCTGTGTTTGATGTAGTAATTTATACGCTCTCTATGTTCTGCATTATTTTCTAGATTTCGAGCTTTGTGAAGGCCTCTGTATAGTTCCGCAATTATTACTTTGGTTTGCGGGAATGTGTATGATTGCAGATTCTGTTCACTAAGTCGAGGAGTAGGATATTCAGTTAGGTCATCAATTTGCTTCATCTTTTCATTTATGTCTTCGACTATGGCCGCTAACGATCTTGGGGTTGGGTCTGTAAGAGTTAATCTTTTGATCTTATTGGCGGTCTTGAGGGCCTGATGGAGTTTTGTGGCTTTGAGGTTGAAGGCATAGAATTTTCAGGGTGTGAATTTAGAGGTAGGGATGAACTTATTCGCTGCTTCTTTAACAGCCATGTTCCATTTGTGCCATTGCCTATTTAGTGTCTCTTCGTCTGTTATTGGAGTATTATAGTTCAAATTAAGCTCCGCCATGCGGTTACTAATGTAGGAAGCGAAATCTGCCCAAGAATCCTCCATCATTTTGTGGTAGAGAAAGGTTTTTCTGGAGGTTCTTTGTTTCCTTTGTGTAGGGAATGTATAAGGTAAGAGCCATTTGGCATGTAGTATCATATGGTCGCTATCAGTAATCCCAGTTGGGTCTATAGTTGTAATGTTCGAGCAGTGGGCAATAATATCTGATGTAACCCAAATGTCATCGATTTGGCTATGTGAGATTGATCTAGACCAAGTAGATTGAGTGATACTGAAGTAGTTTATCATGCTGGACATGTGAACGTTGCTCATAAAGTGTAAGATTGAGGACGACCGGGTTTTAGAGGAAGAGATGTTATGATTGAAATCTCCTAGAACTATGATTTTCATTGATTTTGCTTTGGTTTGTGTGATCCAGTCTGATATTAGTGTTTGTGTATTTAGAGAGAGTTGGAGATTGTTGGAGGGGAGGTAGACTGATATAATGCGGGTCCTGTTGTGGTGTGGAAAGAAGAAGTCCATCATTATGGCTGTTCTGGGAAGGGTGTGAATATCATGTATATATGGCTGTAGAAAGAGTTGTATTGCTATAGCTGTTCCCATGCTTGATTCTTGTTTTATCGCCATATTTTCATCACAGTTTGAGGTGTATATTAGGTATATGGGGTTGGATAGATTGAGGTTCTTTTTGTTGGATTGGGCTAGTTTGGTTTCTGTCATTGATACAATATGGAAGTCTTTTTCTTTACAGTATTCAAGCCAGATCTTTAGTTTGAGATTGTTGTTAATGCCCTGGGTAGCGATGTTGAGATAGGGTAGGTTGTTAATGGTCATTTTGGGTGTATGCTGAGTGTGGGTAGTGGAGGGGGAGTTTATGTTTGTATGATTTGTTGGATAGGAAATGTTGGTATAGTTATTTGGGTTGTTAGTAGTCCCGTCTGTGCAGGTGTGATCACGTGAATAGAGGTAGTCGCTCATAATAAAGAGTCGTCAAAGATGTCCCATTCCAGATGTGGGAGATCGGGAGATTGATTAGGTAGTTTGGAATAAGAGTAACGTTGAAGTGTTCTTGAATTTTGTTGATGACTTCGGAAGCTGTGTCGTAGTTGGATATGGGAACTTGAGTAGATATGGCTGGGATGTTGTTGGTTATATATGTTGTAAGTTCTTCTAGGTTGGGAGGTAAGTTGTGCTTGGTATAGTTGTCAGGAGTAGGATCCTTCAGTGTGATCTCGATCCATTCTTTGGGGAGTTTGTCAAAATAGTAGATCTCACGCAGTAGTCGTGATGTGTTCACTAGTTGTCCAGGTGTGGTTATTGGAATAGTAATCTGGTATTCTTTAATGTCCTCGACCTTAGTAGGAAGTTCAGGTTTATCTATCGGGTTTACAGCCATTATGTTAGAAGGAAGAGGAATTCTGAATTTATATTTGTGTTTGATTTCTTGGATAAAGGTTCTTGCAAGTTGTTTATCAGTGATAGGGTATATATAAGTCAGCTCTGTCTTGATTTTTGTGGTGTCAGTTGGCAATAGGGGTTTTGCAATTATGTAATCGTTAGGAAGTCTTCCGAATTTGTATTTCTCTCGTAGCAGATCTATCATGCTCTTAAAATCCTGAGGGAAAAGTATTGGGTCTATTGGAAACAAACGGCGTAGATTCTGTGGTAGTTCTTGTGAGATGAGTGGTAGAGGGTCTCTGGGTTCAGGTGTGGGTAGGTCAAAATACTGCTAAGGAATGCGATCAAAGTGGTAGTATTCTTTTAGTTGTGCTTTATAATCAGAAAGACGAGCTAAATCATCATAATCGGTAATTGGAAAAAGGTCTCGGACAGCGCTATGTAGGTTTGCAGGTTCGTAGGGAAGAGGCGATTTGTTGTCTGTGAAGTAGGAGCTAGGGAGATGTGAAAAGGAGTAGATTTTTCTAAGGGATGCCACCACTGCTCTTGTGTGTTTACACTCAGTAAGGGTAGAGTAAATGGCAGGAATTCTGTGATATGTTCCGGGATTAGGTCGGGACTGTCCGGTAGCAGTTCAAGGTTGTCAGATAAGGCTTCTCCAAGGAGCTTCCGCATTGATTCGAAAGGTACCAGGTTCTCCGTTTGAGCGAATTTTGCGCAGTAGTAAATTGTAGCAGTGATCTGGTGCAAATTTGATGTGATGAAGTTCAGATTAGAGATGTAATTGGCCGCTAGTTTTTTCTTAAGCATTGTGTAAATCTGGTCTCTGTTGGTTTTGTTTGTAATGGTCACGTTGTGTTGCCTTTTGTAGTTTCTTAGGGCTTTGTTAAAGCTTTCTTCGTATTCAATCTGGTGTGCCGGCTTACCCTTTTTGTCTCTAGTGAATGTGCGAAAAAAGGCTGTATCCCAATGTTTGAACTTTAGCCCGATTGCTGGAGGGATGTTGCACTGTGTAGGTCGGGAAGATATTTTATCGTTGAAAAGTTTCAGAAGTTCAGTCTTGTCTTTGAGTGTGTTTAGTACTCTGTTGGGGTTCCATGTAGTTGTATCGAAGGGCCACTCTTTCGTTTTTTGTAATGCTTCTGCAACGGCGTGAGTCCATAAGGTTATTAATTCTTGCAACTTCGGGTCAGGGGGTCGGGTTCGTCTAACAGCCTGACTGTAGCTTAGGGTCTTGGGTCGGATTGGTGTTGATTCAACTGTGTGGTCCGATTTGCAGTCCATGTCTACATTATTGTCTTGATTATATATATAATTGTTGTCTATTCGAGCAGTTGGTGTGGCAGATTTTGTATGGGCTTCAGTGTTGAAGTTGGTATGCATAATTATTTGACCGTCGTCAGTTATATCAAAGAAATCCTTCTTGTCAAAATCATTGTTGGGGCTTGGGTCTCATTATGAGAAGATTGTAGTCCGGTGCTCTGAGAGTCATGTAGCTCAATTTCATGGGGCGGGTAATCCTGGGAGATCTGGGTACCGGGTTCTGCATTGTTCTTGTCCAAAACTGGTTTATTGTTTTGATCTATGCATGATTGTGTAGATCCTTGATGCGATGATGTCATTGATGAATCTGATGGGGGTAAGCTGAGTTGGCCACTTTTTTCATTATTGAGAATTGTGTCGTCTGGGCCGAGTGAGCGGGGTTTTTTTGTTAGAGGTTGGTCTTGGGGATGTGGGTCAGCTGTGTATTGTGGTTCACTGTTAGGCTCCATTTGGTGGGAAGTGGTATTGAATAGTTGGTGCTCTGTTTTGAGGCGCCTCTTGTGTATTTTCCCTCCCAGAGGGAGGACTGTTTTGAGAGCGTGTATTGTGTCTACGTAGGTTGTTTTTTCTTTTTTGCTCTTAATTTTGCTTAACTCTATGCTCTTGTGAGGTTTTCAGATGCTTGTAGGGCTATGTATAAATTTATTTAGACGAAAAATTTTCTATTCTACTTTTTTTTTTCCTAGAATTTTTGTGTACAAGAGATCGTTGGAAAGAGTTTTTTTTATTTATTAAATATAAGACATTATTCTAAAAAAAATAAAAATAAATAAAGTTATTTCATGTTTTTAAAATATATTTGCTTACAATTGTTTTCATAAATTCTAGGACATCTGGCAAAAAATTGTCTGACCAAATATTTTCCAATTCGTTAAGTTTTAATTCAGGAGTAATCATTAAAATTTATCGAATAGAAAATATTTTGGTCAGTCAATTTTTTTCCAGATGTCTCAGGATTTATAAAAACGATCCTATTGTGCCGAACCAGATCAAACTTTAGATTATGTCTGAGTTCAGGTTCAGTGCCAATATTACATATTCCATTAGTTTCTTTTACCTTTGCGGATTTTTGATAATATATGAATGTCTAATGTTCATCCAATTCCAATTTGATTACAATATCCAACATTATATATTTCGCTTGCGTTATATCTCTGCAGAATGGTAATAATTAGAGATGAGTTATTGTCAACAATAAGTACTGATATGTAAAAATGCGCAAGGGTAAAAAAAAATAATTATTTATTACTTACTTATTACCTTGCCCATCTCTTGTAATAATACATAAGAAATTCGTCCTTTTTAACTCCAATTCCATTTCGATAGCAATATTCAACATCATATTCCGTTGGTATTTCCTATCTTTGCTAATTTAAGATAATAAATGAATTCTATATGTTTGTCTTTTCAACTTCGCATTTCTATCTCTATAGATCTGTAATAATATTTGATTTTATGTTTATCCTTTTCAACTCCAATTTATTTAGATAGCAAGATCCAACATCGTATATCCTCCATATGTTCACCTTATCAACTTCAATTCCAATTCGACAGCAATATCTAATATAATATATTTCGCTGGCATTTCCCGTCTCTGCAGATAAAGATCTAATTATGTTTGTTCTTTTCAACTCCAATTCCATTGGCATTCCCATCTCTACAGATTTCTTGTCACAAATTTCATCGTGTCTAGTATTGTTAAATGAAACAGTTTCAAAAATAACGAAAAACGAAACTAAACATATTAACAAACGAAAGTAACGAAACTTCAATAAAACATGAGACCCTTGACGAAAAATAAAACACCTAAACACAGAATCCCTGTCAAAGGGCGAAATCTAAACAAAGTCCCTATAAAATACCTACATTTGTTTTCATAAATTACGCTTAGGCTGCACAATGGACGAATTGAATACACTTAACGCGCCATGACGAGTGATTGAACTGGATTTACCGACTAAATAAAATGAAACAGAGTAAATACCCTAGCTTTAATAAGTAACAGAGCCAGATAAAAATATCAATAAAAATAATTTTTTAGGCAGCGATCAAATTTTCCTGTATTCAGTAGATCTCAAATACCAATTAATATAGTTTGATAGTTACCTATGTCTTACGATTTTGCTTCTGGTGTTATTCTTGTTACCTATTCTTCAGAAACTTCAAAAATTAAAAAAAATATACAAATTTAGTTATAAGGTAAGCTAAAAACGAAGTATACTAAATACCTTGTCCAAATTCATTAGATTTAATTATTCAAACTATTACTTAGTAAATGCCGCGTGCTTACAAAGTAAAAAAAATAATAGTATTTAACAACCTTATAATCGAAAACTCATAGTATTATTCTATGATTTGTGCTACTTTAATATGAAACTTAATAAAAAATTTATCGACTTTACTTATAACTCGAAAACTTTAATACGGGCTTTGATTATATGTGATCTGCGTCACATTATTATATAAAAAATTATCTGATTGACTGGCGGATCATCAATTAAAGAGTTTTACTAAAACGCACCTATGTGTTTTATATCATATTACACAAACTATTAGAATAGCCAATCAAAATTTAAGATCAGGTATAACAAAAAATTCCATTTTTTTGTTTATTTTTTTAAAAAAACATTCATTTCTCAAAATTTTGCTTATAAAACTACTTTTGGGACTCTAATAAAAAAATTTCTCACTAAATTTTGTATATACTAATGCCCCAATAAATTCCCAGGCCTTATCCTAACCCTAAAGTAATTAAAAATTTATTTTTTGTTTTGCAAAAATTTATTTTTTTGGTTTTGTTACACAGATTTGCAAATCTATGGTGGTAAAACACCATAAGTGCGTTTTATAATAATTGTTTTTAAATTGTTAAATTTTTTGAAAAATTAAAAACATACTAATTAAAAGTTCAAATATTGTCAAATTTTTATTATAAATATATTTTATTGTTCTGAACAACTTTACTTAATAGTACTTTTAAAATTTATTTAGTAAACTTTAAACTTTTATATGTAATGATTTCTTTAATAATTTTTAAAAAATGATGAAAATAGCTTCTTTTGAAAATAGTAAACCCAAATAAAGCTGCTTTTGGCTCAAATAAACACTTCCTTGGTTCAAATAAACACATTTTTGGTTCAAATAACCCATTTTTGGTTCAAATAAAGCTGACTTTGGTTTAAATAAACCCAATCTGGTTTAAATAAACCTTATTTTGGTTCAAATAAATATAATTTGGCTCAAATAAACCCAATTTTGGTTCAAATGAACCTAATCTGGTTCAAATGAACCCAGTTTTGGTTCAAATAACCTGACTTGGGTTCAAAACTAAAAAGTTACCAAAATAGGGTTTGTGTAATATTATACAACATCAGCAGTGTATAACAGTTATGTAACCAAAAATTATTTTTGCGAAAACAGTACAATAAGCTTTTGTATAACCTATCTGCTTATAAGTGTTACAAAAATTATATTGCCCAATCATATTGCAGTATAAATAGGTACTATACTTTAATACAATTATTTATATTGTTAGTCTAAACGTTATCATTACATAGTATAAATAGGTAATCTAAATATTATCATTACACAATATAAATAGAGTAATCTAAACGTTATCATCAAATTTTTTTAGTATATAACTAGGAATCGGAAACCGATATAAGTTCAGAGCATAAATTATACTATATAAAGTTACTTATAATTTAACTAATTTAACTATAATTTTGGTACTTACAAAATTTTATAAACTATTTAGTATTAATATATAGATTCGCATAAAGTTGAAAAAACGGTCTTTATTACTAAGATCATTAAAAAATCTACAATATATAAGGCAACACCTTTATTTGGTTGACAAACCCCCAAACACGTTACAAGAACCAACTGAATTAAAAATTTAAACCTGAAACTTTTGCTACTAAAGTGCTTGGTCCTGTTTCAATTAAATAGTTGCTATAAATGTCTATTTTAAATCTAACAAAGTAGTCTTAGACAAAATCATTTCCATACCTTTTTTACTATACATTATAAGTTCTCAAGGTTCAATAAACGTTCACATATAGTGTCTTCTAAATAATGGTGATAGGAAGTGTGAGAGTAAATACTAAAATTATGAATAGCTTTTGGAATTGTTAGTTATTCATACAAACTTAGCATAACCTAGCCAGGTCAAATTTTACAAAACTTAAAAAAATATAAAATTAAAACCGGGACACTTTCAAAATTTTATATAGTTTAATACTGGTTTAATAAGTTTGCATGGCTTATGTCTTAAAAATTACTCTAAACTGTATAAATAAGGTACCTAGGAAATTAATTTAAATCAGCCAATTATAAGAATGTCTGATTACCATATTTTAATCAATACCAGTTTTGTTGTTCAAAACAGGCATGCAATCACGCGTCATGCGTAGGGACAGACAAAAAATTTCCAAATAACGTTATTGACATATTTGTTTATAATAAACTAATGCGTAGCATTATATGTCCGGAGCTCATCATATGGGCTTGGTGCCGCAAAAAGGGGTAAATCGACAAAACAAAAGATCTTCAGAAAATCAATTTTTATGTTCATATGGGCTAATCCAAAGAATTGCTGATATCTTTTGATCTACTGGTTCGTTTTGAATGATTTAGCTATCAAAATGTTCGTCTTGATGAGCCGAACATTTTGATAGCTAAATTTTTCAAAAAGAACTGGTAGATCAAGAGATATTAGCAATTCTTTGGATTAGCCAATATGTATAAATTATAAGAAAATACTAGCTTTAAAGAGCTATACTACAAAATTTTATTAATATAACTGCTTTTATGTTTTAAGTAAAAATGTTCCAAATATTATTTTAAAATAATTTGTATAAAAAAAATCATTTTTGAAAAATTGTCAATTTACACCCTTTTTGTAGCACCAAGCCTATATGATGTTCATCATATTATACAAACGCGTTAATATGCATATGTTGGTAATATTAAAAGCACAAATATAGACACGCGTGGTGACAGACAAAAAATTTCCAAATTCCATTTCTGATAAGATTTACATCATATATATGCAAGTATATCAAAAAAGTAAAATTTGGCAAGATTTTTACAATTGAAGCACATCAGGAAGGTAATTTTTGTATCACTTCGCATAGAAACTTAGGGTCCGTTGCTACGCTCCGGCCAATTAGAGGATGTATCAAAAAAAAACTTTCATGATCAAAATGCATCAAAAACACAACTTTTGTATCAAATAGTGCGTAAAAATTGAGTGTCTGTCGATACGCTCCAGACAATTATAAATAATAATATAGTATAAGCCAACTAAAATATCTAGCCAATTTCATATAAAATCAATTATAGATCAACTTTGTGTAACCAATTTATATAATATCATATGATTTACATGTAAATATCATATAATTTGACCAATCAATTTTTTGTACAATCTACAAAAATTATATAGCGTCCTACAAAAATATAATTATATGTAAAGTTAATTTTTTTAAAGCAATGAATATTGTGCAACTTCATTATTATAAACAAACTATTTAAAACTACCTATTATATAAATTTTATACAAATTGGTCAAGATTTTAAAAAAATTTATCAGAAGCTTTTTTTATTTACTATATAAAAATCTAATATACCACGTAGATCATATAAAAAATGATCTACATTCACTCTACCCTTAAACAGTGCATCGGTGCACTTAGTGCACCCCCTATAAATTTAGTATTTCTAATAGTTTTAATAGTAAATAATAAAAATTAAATTAAAGTTAGGATTAGAGTTAAAGTTAAAATTAAAATTAAAATTAAAGTTATAATTAGAATTGGGTTTAGGGTAAAATTGCAAGAGAAGCATTTTTGCTTAGTAATACAACAGGGGTTATCTTAGTAAAATTTCGAGATGAAATAGTAATATGACAGGGGTTACTCTAGGGGTGCACTGAGTACACAGTGCACTATATAAAGAATTTCGTTATTTTAAAAATATTGTAACTTAACAAAAAAATTAAATTAAAAAAGTTTTTTAAATTAATAGTTTGTAACTCCAAACTATATTTTTAAAGAAATTTTTTTTATTTTTAATAGTGTTATAATATGGGCTAGGCGCTAAAAAAAGGAACAAAATTGACAAAAAAAAAGATCTTCAGAAAATCAATTTTTACATTGCAAATCTTATAATAAATCATAAGAAAAAGCAAACTTTAAAGAGAGATAATGCAAAATTTTATTAATACAACTATTTTTGTGTTTTAAATGAAAAACAATCCTAATCTTATTTTAAATTGATTTATGCAAAAAAATTGCTTTTGAAAAAATTGTTACTTTTGTTCCTTTTTCTAGCACCTAGCCCATATAAATCAAAAATTTAGTATAGATCCACATATATAAATCAATAAAAATTAAGTGATAAATCGCAGATAAAGGGTCAAAAATGATGATCATTTTATAATAAATTATGGCGGGCATTTAATAGTAAATTTCTATAGTGTGCGAATTGGGCTTTTCTACATATAAAAGTATTTTTTTACTAAGCAAACCTTTTATAATTTCTAATAACTTTGCAGAACCAACTTTTCTGATTCTAATGATAGTTAAATCATTCAAATCGCATTAGTATATGATACGATATGAGTATTTATTGATTGTTTACTATAGGGTTTTTTATTATGATCAGAAATGTATAGCATTTCACTTCCATATAAGGCAATTAGTAAATCTTCGCCAATTTTTACTATGAAATTTTGACCCTTTAACTGCGCATTACCACTTAATTATTTTAGTATTATATTATTCTTAATTGATGATCCGCCAGTCAACTGATGCATGATTATAGTGTAAAGTGACACAAATTACTATGTAAATCACCTATAGACGAAATGCCAAGATCACCCAAGAAAAAATAATTTTCTTACTAAGTTAGTAAGTTATGTCGACTAATTAAAAGTTGTAGAGCTCGTCGAGACGTATCTAACGGTGGTTAGATCATCAAAATCAGCCCAGTAGATGCAGAGATATCGTCAAAAAACGATTGGGCAACTATAAAATTCTATGTAAACAAACATTTGTTTATATAAAATTTTACATAGTCGCCCAATCATTTTTTGAGGCTAACTCAGCATCAACTGGGCCAATTTTGATAATCTCAACACCATTAAATTCGTCATAATGAGCTCTACAATTTTCAATTAATCGGCATAATTCATTAACTTAGTAAAAAAAATATTTTCCTTGGGTGATCGTGGCATTTTTGCTATAATAATCTATATTATAGGTAGAAATGCCACAATCACCCAAGGAAAAATATTTTTTNCTTGGGTGATCGTGGCATTTTTGCTATAATAATCTATATTATAGGTAGAAATGCCACAATCACCCAAGGAAAAATATTTTTTTTATTAAGCTAATGAATCATGCCGATTAATTGAAAGTTGTAGAGCTTATTATGACGAATCTAAAGGTAGTGAGAACATCAAAATTGGCCCAGTAGATGCTGAGTTATCTTCAAAAAATGATTGGGCGACTATATAAAATTTTATGTAAACAAATGTTTGTTTACATAGAATTTTATATAGTCGCCCAATCGTTTTTTGACGATATATCTGCATCTACTGGGCCGATTTTGATGATCTAACCACTGTTGGATGCGTCTCGACGAGCTCTACAACTTTCAATTAGTCAACATGACCTACTAACTTAGTAATAAAAATATTTTTCCTTGGGTGATCGTGGCATTTCGTCCATAAGTGATTTATATAGTAATTTGCATCACATTACACTATGATCATACATCAGTTGACTGGTGGATGATTATCAATTAATTTGATATATCTTGGCAAAAAGTTGATACTTTAAGGGTAGAGTGTATATTAATCATTTTCAATAATAGTAAAATTGCTATACTATGTATCACAGCATACAAAAACTTACTACTATAGCTAAATAAAATGCATTTTGTTTACATCGAAAAAAAAATAGATTTACGGTATTTTCAATATCTAAATTTTCATTTCGATGCAAAAATTTAAAAGTTTATATTTAATTTTTTTAAAAAATATGTCAAGAAATTAGCAATAGTTGTGACAGAAAATTTTTTTTGCGATAGGACAAAACAAGTTAAAACCGGTTTTTGATAGTAAACAAAATATCTAGAATATTCGATCTCATATTAGTATTAGTAATTTTATGTTACTGATGATCATAACAATAAGTTTCATAATAGAAATAACATCATTACACTCTACCCTTAATTTAAATTTAATAGGACCTTGGACATTTCTGATATATGTCATATTTTTTTTTAGCAAATTGATTCAAATTTGATCTAAGGTTCAAATTTAAATTTTAGCAAATTGAATTTAATTTTAAAAAGGGTTATAATTGAATATTTGGCAAATTACTAAGATTTTACACATATTATATTTTATTTTTAGCAATTTACCTATATTTTGCAAGAATTATTATAACAAGTTAAGTTGTACTATGATGATCGACCCAGATATAACATGTTATTAATGGCTATACAGAGCAAAATTATAATCAATTATAATTGAAATTAGTAAAAATAGTTGTAGCATGTAATCAGTTTTTAGTATCAATTGCAACTTGCATATATATTACGATCATTGATCGTGATTGTATATTGATAAACAAATAATTATATAATGCAATTGTGCAGGGTTATCATTAAGCAACTTAGTTAGTAATTAATATAATAATTGTAGTAATTATTATGTAGTTAGTATCTTCTCTGAAATTTTCAAGAAATATAAAATTAAATATACTAGCATAATGTATTTTAATATGCTGAATAAGTTTTTTAGAATACAAAGTTAGAATTAATTTGTAAAATTTTAAAAATTATAATATTTTTAAAAATTTTTTTTTTTGAATTCTATGGATTTGTAAAATTAAAATAAAAAAATTTTCATCAAATTTGGTTAAGAACTCATGGGGATATCTTTGATGAAAGTTTTATAAACAATTTCAATGCAGTTTCTTTGTAATATGTTTTTTTGCTTTTTCAAAATAACCCACTATTTGGTGATGATTTACAAAAAATTTTACTATGCTAACTAAAAAAAATTATAACAAAACTTGTAGTGCATAACATTGACTAATAGAATCTCAAATTTCATAAAAAAATATTAAAAACTCATGAAGATATTAATGTTTTTGTAAATTTGTACGCATACATTTTCGCAAGTTTTCCCCTAAACTTCAAATGCTTCCAGAAGCACTTTTTCAAAATGAAACCTCCAAAATGTAACTTAGTAAGTTAATAGAATAGGTATTTGAGAGTCTTTATTTAAATTTTCATCAAAAACAGATTAATATTGACGAAGTTATGATAAATTTTCAATTTGCTTCCAGATTCGGGATTTTCTAAAATTTTCAATTTTGATGAAACAGAAAAATCATCATCACAGGCTAGATTTTTACAAGTTCAAATAAAACAAGTTACTGCGTACTAATATAATCAATAGAATATTCTAAAATTTTACTTTGTAAAATTTCAAGTTATTTGGTTAAATATTTATTCTATAATAGCTTTTTTTCATTTGGTGCAGCTTCTTTATAATATACTTTATGGAAATAGAAAAATCTTTTAAAGATATTTCTGCAAGTTCTTGACCAAGTTTGATGAAAATTTTTTTTATTTGAATTTTATGGATCCATAAAATTCAAATAAAAAAATTTTTATCAAATTTGATCAAGTGGTTGCAAAGATATCTTTGATCAAAGTTTTAGAGAATTTCAAAACACATATCACATGATAGATATATTTAAATTTGTTGACAAAACTTTGATCAAGGATATATCTGCAACCACCTGATCAAATTTGATGAAAATTTTTTTACTTATTTTATGGATCCATAAAATTTAAATAAAAAAATTTTTATCAAATTTGATCAAGTAGTTGCAGAGATATTCTTGATCAAATTTTTGTCAAAAATTTAAATATATCTGTCATGTGATACACATTTTGAAATTCTCTAAAACTTTGATCAAAGATATTTCTGCAACCACCCGATCAAATTCGATAAAAATTTTTTTATTTGAATTCTATGGATCTATACAATTCAAATAAAAAAATTTTCATCAAATTTGATCAGGTGGCTGCAGAGATATCTTTGATCAAAGTTTTAGAGAATTTCAAA
>QKWP01002657.1:36348-55554 GCA_003550325.1 Gigaspora rosea | reverse complement strand
CGGAGGAAAAGCAATACATGAAAAGAATGAAAATATAGATGTATGTGTAATAAGAGAATGCTTTGAAGAAGCTGAAATTGTATTGAGAAACGAAAAACTGCTGAAAATATTTGAGGAAACATGCTACTCAACCAAAGAATGGAAAGCAGAATCTTGCTTACAAAGGGAAGCAAGTCATATAGTAACTTTAGCAATCTACATACACCCCTTAGAAGAACCACCAAAATATACAGAACCACACAATTTAGGACCATGGAACCTATACAAAATGGAAGAACTGTTAAAACATCAAAATGAATTAATACCGATACTTGAAAAAAACATAGAATTAATAGACATAAAAATAAAAACCTACGAACAAGATATATTAGAACTACCTATAAATGCACAAAAATTAGAAGAAATAAAAATTAAAATGGGA
Organism: Gigaspora rosea; assembly: GCA_003550325.1. Lineage (NCBI taxonomy): Eukaryota > Fungi > Glomeromycota > Glomeromycetes > Diversisporales > Gigasporaceae > Gigaspora > Gigaspora rosea. Next base: position 55,133 of record QKWP01002657.1, on the reverse strand, counting down.
ATACAACCACAACGGACCCGAGAAACTTTTAACTTTTTTAATGATATAGAATTAGAAATACCAGAAGAAGAAGTGCCCAAAATCATAGACAAACAGTTTCCTGTACTAGCATTAAACTTTGGGAAGTTATCTTTATTCGAAATTCAAACCTTGATCAAATATAAGAAAAAGATCCAAGAATTAATTAGACCACTTAGGAGAATTGAACACAAAATCCAAACAATAGAAAAATCGTATAAAGGATTCAAATACTTATCCATATTTGATAAAACTAAAAGAAAAATAATAGCCCAAAGATTTGGAGAAAACCCAACAATATTAGAATTATCTAAAGACAACACAATACCACATAAATTCCAGAACACAATATTTGAATTTGAAATTCGCAAAAGTTCCACAAATAAACTAACGTACCTCAAACTCCGCTTATCTAAGGATCAAACACAGACCAACGGTACAACTAATGGAAAACAAACATGGGGATTCTTCCAAAAGAATTATTCGAAATTACCCCTAATTTAGTAATTCCCGGCAACACAAAATCTGACCACACTGTGCAATACTATAGCCCTACCCCCCTCCCCTCTCCCGAGAGTCCTGAAAAAGTGATGTTAACCAAAGAATCAACTTCAAACGGCCTTATTAAGGGTACTTTAAAAATTACAATTGACCATATAAAAAAAAAGATCTTTGCCAATCAAATTTATCCTTAATTTAACCAATCAAAATGAACTTCCACTATGCTATCTTTTTCAGTATTATGACACAAATGACGCAAGTAGCTAAAAAATCTATCGTAAGCCCATGTCCGATTAACTTAGTAAATTTAAAATTGTAAGCACAAATTTCATATAATAAAATTCCATAGCATAATGATCACTGTTTCAAATTACCTTAATAATTCTTTAAATTCAGATGAAACTAGTTCTTCAATAATGTATCCAACTTGTTTAGGAGGAATATAATAACTTGACCTATTTATCTAATCATTTGCAATCCTCTGAACTTGTTGCTATGAATATAATTGTAATAAAGGATTGAGCAAAATTTTGCTATAAAAGTTAAAAGCGAAGACAAAAAAATAAAGCACACTGTTTACCTCTATCTTATCAATATGATAAATTGACAATAGAGTTAACACCTCTATCCGGATTAAAATTCAAATCCGGATTTATTTATATCCGGATATAAAAACACTATCTGCTATGTCACGTTATATCACATGACATAGTATATATCCGGATATATAAATCCGGATAGAGGTGTTAACTCTAATTGACAATACCAACATTGGAAATAATGTTCTTTCCGTTACTAGCTTAGTAGCAAGTAAAGAACATGACCGATACATGCCATCATAGTGTAAATCCATAAAATATGAATTTAAATCATCACCTGGATTATTATACATATTTTATTAAAATCATAAATATTTCAAGTAAAAAATAAAACGAAAAACAATACATACCCATGTTTAAAAAAAATAATCGATTGATTTGGACCACTTTTATTTAAACAGCTGATTTATTGAGCTCTTAGACCGTAAATGTACCTTAACAAAATCTTTATTCTTTTGTAATTCTGTGCAACCCGATGGCTTTACTTTGGAATTTAATATTGCAATATTATCGATTCTACAACTAAAATCTGGTCTTTCAGTGATCCATTTACGCTTTTATCTAATCTTATTCCGTAATCTTTTGAATCTCCACAGAAAAATGGTCTCAACAAAGGATCTAAATAGTTAAATCAATGTTCATTTTCAGTGATCTTTTTTGTTTGCACTGATAGTAAGTCTTCTTTTCTAGGTATCAGAATCAAATCAATTTATAGTTCATTAATTATTCATATAAATCAAAAAAGATTTTAATAACAACATACAGATTATTAAATTCTCGGCTAGCCTTTTTACTAAGATCACTTTCACCATTTGATATGAAATTATCATCTAATCCTATTGCAATGTTATTGCATGCTTCAGATAGCGAGGATGCAAAGGAGTTAGTCCAAACTGATTCTTTGATAATGTAAGGATTGGCATTAACTACTTGTTTCCATTCGTAAGAGGTAAACGTAGAATATGGGCATTGTTTAACTAATACTATTATTGATGCAAGTGCTCTAGAATATATATGAGAAGGTTAAATTAGTATATTTTCAATAAACAAAATTATTTTAAAATATTTACAATATTTCATACTTGTCATTCCACGTTATTTTTACTTTACCCTCTATTACATTATAATTAACTGCATTTGGTATTCTTTAAACTTACTAATTGTGCCTATGATCCACTAAAAAAAATTACAAAATTTTATATGAAATTAATAGAAACCAAACATTCAGTTTATTGCGTACCTCATTTCTTGACTGAGATTCTAGTCGTTTTTTTAATATACCCAATTTGATAGTAATTGCTTCACTCTCCCTTTCATTACATCACTCTCGTTTAGGGATGGGTACGGTTACGGTTATAGCCGTTTGTGACCGGCTATAGCCATAGCCGATTCTATTAGGTTAGAGAGGCTTAGCTGACCGACTAAATTGTAGCTGTTGAAAAACATTTTGCGCGCCTGTGTTTGGGTGGGTGGCTCAATCAGGAGCCAGAAGCGGCAATTTCCCTGAAATTAGTAATAAAATTGCGCAGGGGTTGCCAGGTTGAAACTAGACAAATCTGATTTTTGTAAAGAGGTGGGTGGGCGAATTTTGATTGTTATTGTTGTTGCTTGTGAGTGGAGAGTGAGAGAGAGTCTGTGGCGATTGTATTTATGTGATTTTTAGCTAATGCTTGGTGTAATGCCACGTGATCGGTATGTAGCCCCCGCATACGTATATACCAATCAAAATGATATATTTTGTGTAATATCACCTGGCCAGCTGGTGCTTCAGATCTTCCCCAGGATTAGGGTGTCCAGGATTATGATCCGGTAAATGCCAAATTATGCATCCGGTAAATTGCAAATTATGCAAATTATGTGGCATCCACTTATTTGAGAGGAAATAGCCAATCGGAGAGTGCAAATTTTGACTATTCCGGATCAGCCCGACAAAGAATTCGAACATTTCGAACACGCGTAGAAGAAGAAAAAAGTGAAAATACGCAAAAACTAATGTTTAAATCGATCTTGGTGCACTAATTAAAAATGACGGGAATGAAATTTTACTTATATTAAGTATCACTCTAATCAACAGCCTCTAAAGTTAAGACCCTAACCCTAAATTTTTATCTCATGCACTTAGTTTGTTTTACAAAATTGGATTTCCTTTTTTGGTTTGTGTTACCCATGCAAATAAGTAAAATGGAATTGCGCGGACCTTAGGATTAAGGTTAAAAAAAATTTGCTGACCAACCAAATTTCAAGATCTTCTGTAATGCAAGACAAATTTTATAACCGTCTATGAAATTGTTTTTACGTATTATAAATTTTTATTATATAAATAATATTTTCGAACTCTAACCTTATTGCAAGATTTTATCCCTAATCTAAAAGCACGAAATTTTAACTAGAAATTTTTTAGTGTTCTAATTTTGCCCGTGGTATGTACTAAAATTATCTGCAACTTACATTGTACAACCAATAGTGTATATAATCAATAATTGTTACTATATTCGAGATGTTATGAATATCAATATGGTACGACTGACCAGATCAGTATGTGATTTTAGTATGATTTTATCAAACCTTACCATAGAGTTTGCTTAATTATCACGCTTCATAGAATTTAGGGTTAGCTCTACCAGAAATTATGATTAATTCCAGCCGTGTTTTTTAGGGTGTGATGGTACAGTTGATAAAATCACATCCATACCATACTGGCCTGATCAGTTGTACCATACTGATCAGTAATTCCCTATATTCGGATCTATTAATTTTAAAGTGTAGATACTATGATAGTTTAGCAGCATTATTTACACAATCCTACTCAGAATTTAGGCTGACTTGATGATACACTCTGTAGTTTAATCTGTGTAATGACAATTGACCAATAGAAATTCCTTTATATGAGAGAAAGGATAAATTATGCGAGATTATGCGGGCTTCTTTAAATTATGCGAAATCGCATATTTTATGTGCTATAAGGTGAATTATGCGAATATTATACCAGATCATAATCCTGGACACTCTACCCAGGATCGCTGTCACTTTTCACTATCACGTGACTGTGCCCAAAAAACTTCAAGTTCGTCTAGGTTAGGGTATAGTTGGTGGTAGAATTACTGAATTACAGCAATTACAGCATTTTACCAGTGGTAGAATTAATTACGGCACAGCATCTAATTGCCGTAAAATTATATGCCGTGATGCCGTAATGCCGTAATGCCGTAATGTCGTAATGCCGTAATGCCGTAATGCCGTAATGTCATAATGCCGCAATGCCGCAATTCCGTAATGCTGTAATGCCGCAATAACACAATATCTGATATTGTAATAATGCAATACCGTAACCGCAGTATAATTATAATTTTATAATTAGGTAACTACATGACACCCAGTCACTCCAAACCGGAAACTGATGAATATGTTGTTATTTGCCATACAATCATTTACATTAATTAATCGGTAAACATAAAAGTTATTTAAAGTGTATTCTGCAGCAGAATTATAGATGCCTGACGCAACTGATGAATTCTGATGAAACCTTACGCAGCCTGACGAAACCATAAGTTGCGTCACTGATGCATGACGCATGACGCAACTCAACCATATGTTTTAAGGGTCACGTGAACAGTTGCGTCTGGCCACTTGAGTTGCATCATGCATCATTAAGCAGAATACAATAGTTATAATCAATATTAAAACACTAAGTATGTATGTAGACATGTATCATCTTATATAATCCATAAATGCTGTTAACAATGATGTTATTCCAATCAATTAGTTCGCTAAAGACGTTCTCAAACAATGATTGACTTATAGACTGGTCTAATTGGCCAAAAAAAATAAATCACGATGTTTAAGTACCTAAACCTACAAACCCCTTTTTTCATAGTCATTTCATATATTAAATCAATGAAGTCGACTTAATTCAAATTTAATAGTATATTGTTTAAATGAAACCATAATGCAGTGCAGCATTTTAACAAACAGAATTATAGCAGATAGTATTTCTGCATTACGGCATTATGGCATTACGGCATTACGACATTACGGCATTATGGCATTACGGCTTTACGGCTTTACGGCTCACAGCAATTACGGCAAAAAATACGGCAATGCCGTAACCGTATTAATTTGTAAAATTAATTCTACCACAAACTATAGGTTAGGGTTAGGGTTCCTATAGGGCTTGAAGTTAGCAAAATGTATAGTAAAATTTCTCAAGGAATTTTTTTTGTTAGGGCTCGAAAGGTGGTTTCTTATACAAATTTTAGGGAAATAGGCGATTTTTGAAAAAGCGAACGTTTTGTTTTGATCCTCCACTTTGTATTACGTTACACCTAATCTTTGTTGTTTTATTGGCCAAAAATTACGTGATAGTGAAATTTTGATGCCGATGCTGGAGTAGTTGTGCTTCGGTCCCTGTATAGCAAATCTTACGTTTTTGATACTCTTGCACTTACTTTCGATACTCCTAAATGTACCCTAAAAATTTTATTACTTTTTGAGACACAGCGATTTTAAAAAAGTCACGTGACCGCCGCGATTAAAATCGTCCAATGGAATTGCAGGTAAGATTCTAATAAAAGGCTTTAAAGTTTTTTTAATCGGAACTAATTTTTTTATTATGACATTATTATTTGAATTTCTAATAAGAGTTGCAGAGATGAAAATTACCATTCCAATAGTAGTAAACACATCAAAATTGGCTTAGTGTATCATGAGATATGAGTAAAAAAATTTTCACGAATTTTTAGTTTTTTTAAAAAATCTTTAAAAATTCGTGAAAATTTTTTTACTCATATCTCATGATACACTAAGCCAATTTTAATGTGTTTACTACTATTGGAATGGTAATTTTCATCTGCAACTCTTATTAGAAATTTAAATAATAATATAATAAAAAAATTAGTTCCGATTAAAAAAAACTTTTAGTCATTTATTAGAATCTTACCTGCAATTCCATTGGTCAATTTTAATCGCAGCGGTTATGTGACTTTTTTAAAATTGCTATGTCTCAAAAAAGTAATAAAATTTTTGGGGTACATTTAGGAGTATTAAAAAAGTAAGTGCAGGAGTATCAAAAATGTAAGATTTGTCTTTGTGTAACCCTTATTATTAGTGAACTACCCTAGCATCGCCGTCAAAATTTCACTATCACGTGATTTTTGGCCAATAAAATTACAGGATCAGGTGTAACATAACTCAAAGCAGAAGATTAAAACAAAACGGTTGCTTTTTTAAAAATCGCCTATTTCCCTAAAATTTGTATAAGAAATCACCTTTCAAGCTTTAACAAAAAAATTCCTTGAACAATTTTACTATACATTATGCTAACTTTAAGCCCTATAGGAATCCTAACTCTAACTTAAACGAACTTGAAGTTTTTTGGGCACGGTCATGTAATAGTAAAAAAGTGACAACGATTCTGAGGAAGATATTATTAGTGTCAGTTTCCTCATGATGCGTGTGCTTGGGTCGCTGTTTTCAAATAGATCGACACAGATCAGTCTGATAAACGGAAGATCCTGTAAAGACTATACAATTATCACATCATGTGAAATAATACATACGTTATTTGTTTATTTGTGCTAACAAAAATTGGCCTAAACTAATCTGTAATCTCAAAAGAACCTTTATATAGTAAAATAATTGATTGATTATAGTCGGCTATTAACTAGTATGACTAACCGCACTTAGCTGGCTATATGCCAATAGTCAATAATAATCGACTGAAACTGACCGTAACTGACTGAACCCATTCCTACCCTCGTTATCATCTGATAAGTTCGGAAGAGGATTGGAAGATTATTCAAAGATTGGATGGATTCTTTTTTAACTAAACCAAAAACATTAGTTATTAAATTTTAAAAGTAATTAAAAAAAAAATAGCGCAGGTATTATTTACTTTTTTTGGTTTATTCTTATAATCTGAATCTGTCTTCTCTTCTAATGAGCTTTTGGAATAGTTTATATAGTTTCTTCTTCTCAGCGCTCTTCCGATTGAAGAAGAATTTTTTGTGACGAAGTTTCTGTTCCATTTATAGTTCTATTATTAGTTCCTTATTAGTTCTATTGGTTATAGTAGTTCACATCCACAAACGTTGGCTGATGTATGTGAACTTGTTTGCTTAAACATTCTTTTCTCATTTTCTTGCTATTTTTCAATCCGTTTGAGGATTCTAGCATGGAATATTTGAAAATTAGTAGCATCCTTTACTAACACACTTCAGGATCTTATCTATTTTAGAGCATTAGACAACTGAGTGGGTAATTTGTGCCCAGTGGGTTCAATGCCAGCTCGGTAAATAGCCTTTAAAATCAGACAACCGAGTGGGTCACCTGTGCCCTAGCATTGGTTTTGTAGCTTGGCGAGTAGCCTTGTATAACAGAGAACTGAGCGGGTACTTCTCTGTTACGCTACTATTTTTCACCTATATTAACAAAAAGATTTACTTGCCTCTCTGTATCTATTAAAAAGTGTCTCAGCTCTTTCTTTTCTCTTGCCTTTATCATGCCTAGAAATTGTATCAAGACATTTAAGGTATTGATCTATTTTTATTCGAATGGTTCTATATAACATTTGTTTAGAAAATCTATGATGTTCTATTTGTTTGAATTGCGTTTAAAAAATTCGTACATTTTGTTTTCTAACATGATTAATGCAAGAAGCGAGTTCTGAAACTGTTAAAAAGTAATAAAATATCAAATATCTAGCACTAGATATATGACATTTGTACATCTTGTTAAGGGGAGTGCAGTAAATCACGTAATTAGGGATTACATAGGTCCTGACCCCCCTCCCCCCCTAGTGATAGGACTATTGACCAATCAAATTTAAAAAACTCAAAAACGTCTTTGACCTGAAAATAAGCTACCCCACAATTGACAAAAGTCGCTACATAGTAAAGTCTAAATTTTACTAAGCAAATCGAAAAAATCGATTATGTAAAATTATTTAGCAGATCAAAATACACTTATCACAAAATTTTTATAAGTATTGGAGAATTTTTTATTAATTGACTTTTGATTTTAACGTTCGACGAAAAAATTAAAATTTTTTAAAAAATTTTATACGATGAACGTAAAGTTAAAAGTTAAATAATAAAAAGTTTTCAATACTTATGAAAATTTCATAATAAGTGTATTTTGATCTGCTAAATAAGTTTACTTAATCGATTTTTTCGATTTGCTTAGTAAAATCTAGACTTTACTATGTAGCAACTATCTGCGATTAACTAAAAATTAATTTTCTTCAATATGATTGGCTATTTATACTATATATATATATAGGACGTGATATTTGGGGACCCCCACCCCCCTAAAAAATTACATGATTTTCTGCACTCCCCTAATTGAATTTTACAACCACATGTGTAATGCTAAAAAATTGTTCTATAGTGATAGATAGTGCCAGCTGATTAACAGCTAATAGGTGGTTCCCCAATTTCCAATAAAAAATGTCTGATGTACTATTAGTATGTATCATAAGACTGTTAACTGAATTTGGGTTAGGGTATGTACATACAGTACATACTTGTTTCAGAAAAGTGGCATATTTTGCTTGTGTTCTGTATTATGATGTTACATGAAAAATTAATCAAACTTCTCAAAGCTTTTTGGATACTAACACATATAGCTATGACCACATATATTATTATTTAATTATTCAAGCATCTAATAGATGAGTTAGAGACTCCTTCTAAGAGAATTATTACATTTACATTGCTTATAGATTCCATTCATGCATGCTTTGCAATATAGATGCGAATGATGATTGCATTCGTTACAAACCTTACACCCGTGTTTGCATCCTCTAAGATATACCATTTTCAAAGTAATTTCGACTTTTTTTTATTTGTATATGTATTATTATGATTTTTCATTTTATATATTAACAGAAAAATAATATACATACATACGTACATGGGTATAAGAGTGTGACACTAGTGATATAGTTACACTAGGTGCAGTAATAAGGCACAGTAATGTTACTTTGATTTTTTCGTGACTTAATTTTAAATAGATAATGCATTAAAAGATCTAATTCTATCTATTTTATTTTTACCATAGCATTTAAAAAATAATAGATTTTTCAGACGCGCTCTGTTTTTCCCACAATACATTATCACTTATTTCTTTGAAAGTTGGCTTCTAACCTTATCATTTACTAAAATTTGAACAACTTGTTTTTTGTGATTTTTTTAAAATATTTAAGACGTTTTTTAAGATCCTGACCAAAATTATAATAGGCTCTAATAACATCTTGACTGGTTTTTTTACTATCTTCTTCAGCTTTTACAATCTGGCAATATGAGCTAAAAAAATCAACCAACTCAGAGTCACTTTTACCAGCAGGTACTGTACTTGACTGCATGATAATAATATTTTCTACAGAATCCAAATATTCAGTAGTCAACTCATCGATTAATTTCTTTAGATTTGTAGGTTCTATTTTTATACATTTTTTACATAATATTTTTTAGATTTTGATTTAATACTTTGAATTTGTTTTGTATAGTCTGGATATAATAAAGATATAATAAGGTTGGATTAGAAATATATATTGTATCTGAGATTACTATATTCTGTCTCTGATTAGATATTATTTGTACCATTTGTAGCAAAATTTGCATTAGGTCTGAGGTACTCTGTACTTGATCCTGTAATCTAGATTCAGAAATACTAGAATAATACGTAAATCAATAGATTCAATTTCTATTGCACATTTAGAGCATTGTGGAAGATCTTTTATATAATCCTCATGACAACTATAGTGGTATATATGTTCACAGATAAGTATGGTAATAGTTTTTTAAGTGCATACAAAAAAAGCTCTTTTTTATACTTTGAGCATGGATCTAGTTCTAGAACTTCAACACTTTTTGTAATAACCTCTTGGGAGCTGTTTTTAAGGATATTTAAAGCAAGGTTTTTAAGACATGAAACATTTTTAGGTGTTGAGTTAGTAGACATATTCAAGAATAAAATTTTTACAGTTGAAAGTTAGAATATAGTATAAAGGGTTATAGACAGATAAGTATTACAGTTAATTATTATTTTTATACATTAAGCACTTTCATGACTAACAAAACTAATTTGCAGATTTTATTAAGCTAATTTTGGATTTGGTAATTTATTTATTTACGAATTAATTAGTATAAATGTAGATCACTCAATCTAGTAGCAATCATGATAATTTTGACAGAAAAAATTGACAAGTTTCTTAGCATTTACAAATAAAACTATTTTATTTGTTTAATTATAATATGACTAATTCGTTATTAATCTGTATTATTGTCATAGCATGTGCTAAATTCTTTGCTCTATGAGCAACTACAGCATAAACTGCATCTATTTTATATAAATATTTGGAATTAAACTATAGTTTTTTTAAAAATTTATTTAACCATTTAGTTCTGGGTTTACCTGGGTTATCTATTTGACTAAAAAAAATAGTATTCTGTATTCAAGTGAGTAATCCTTTGGCTCGTTTTTGTTTTTTTTTTCATAGATTTAAATTTTTAGGAATATCTAGTTGGCTCTGTTCTTTGCATAGCCTATTACTCTAGTATCTGTAATGCGTAAAGTTATAAGTTCAGCAGGATGGATACAAAGCATTATTTTAACATTTGCGAGAGTTTAAAAATCAACAGATCATATATATTATAACTATCCAATCTTTTTTTAACTGATTCAAATATAAAGTAATCTGAATAATTAATTCTTTTGAATGGCTCACCAAATTTTTACTGATTTTTTTGAATCATGTTGGATTCTTCTATAATATTAGAAAGTTTTATCATTTCAATTATTTCAGATAATGCACCAAGGCTTTTTAATTCTCTTCTGAGTTGGAAAAGATGTAATAAACTAGCATTAGCATTTTTTGCTAATAGAGCTAAAGCATAAGCTTCGGCTCTTACATCTCTAATGTTAAATTTATTCTGTAAAATCTGTTGTGCCACATCTCTAATAGTCATCCTCTCTATTCTTTTTTGGAGTTTGTTAAAAATTGCAATATTTAAAGTTTTACCAGAAAAACTTTATAAGTTTATTTTCACAATCTTTTATGATGTCTGAATTGTGAATAAGGCATTCACTCGATCCTTACTAAACCCATATTTATTTTGCAAGATTCATCTCCTTTTCCAAATCTTTGGGGAGCAAAGCTATAGCTATTTTGCAACTGTCCTTAATAATATTTAGTTTTTCTAGCTCTCTGATTAGATAACAATATACTTACCTGCTTATTGCTAAATTTGAATCCTTTCTGAAGGCATCTGCATGTCCAATTCCACTTTCTTTATCTGTAAGATTTCAAAAAACTCTAAGATATATTGACTAAGTTCAGATAGACTTATTTTTGGAGTAAGTTTAGATTTTTTTAACAATTTTTGTCACAATAGCTGGCATAATCTAATGTTATAGTAAATTAAGTAAGTTATATACACTATAAAAAATATTTTTTCAAATTGAAATTAATTATTCATAGATTAGTATAGCAATACCAAAAATTAAATAGATTATAGTTATTGTATTTATACCAAAAAATAGATAAAAATAAGATACGTGTTCAGTTAAAAGTTTTGGAATTTATAGCTTTATATAATAAAATAACTAAAAATAAAAAAGGTATCAAAAAGAAAATAATATTACTTAGGCATATAAGTACTATTTTTCCAAAATAAGAGAGAGATCCTAAAAAAAATAATCTGTATATACTAGGTACATAGTATGCATCAATGCTTTGTACCAGATCTGTCAATTTGAAATTTACCAATATATAAAATATAATGAAAAAATTTACAGCTTTGAGTTGTAGCAACTCTGACTATATTAAGGTTTATGATTTATTTTATTTTTTGGTAGAAAAATATTCCCAAAAAGAGATGTGAAATGCATATAGTATATTAGTTCAAGCTATAATTCCTCTTGATGACTTGTGTAAGACTCATAAATTTATAGTTGTTGAAGACTCATCTTCTTGCAATTTATTATTGCCAAAAGTTATTGCCTTAGAGGAGATTTTATGAGTAATAGATTTTTTTTAAATATTTATATATCTTATACTTTATTACATCAAAACTTTGATACTAATTTACTAAGCTTTCTACCAATCTATAAGAAAAATAAGCATTATTACTATGCAATATTTGGCAAAAAATAGAGACTGCATGCTAACTATAATCTAAAGTATTTTATAAAATTTCTTTTAAAACTACTAAAAAATTTCAAAGTAATATTTTATTAAAAAAAAACTGTAATAACAACCTATATACTTGAAACTCCAAATAGACAGGTATCTAAGAAAAATCCGTGATAATACAATCATAAATTTCCAAAATTAGATCTCAATTTTTCTTAAAATATATACCATATATATACTGTCAATAAAGCTAGCATAGCAAAGAAAAAGATACCAATTTCTTTATCTTTAGAACTTTTTATTAAAAATAAATCTAATATAAATACCCTTATCCTTCTTTTATAGCAAAAATTTCAAATACCTCAAAAAAAGTTAGAACAATAAAGAACCAAAATGCCTTTGAAATACAAAGTAATTAAAATTACTAGAAAAAAGAGTATAAAAGTATAAGTGGAGCTAACTTCTTAGATTATAAACAGAAGTTTGAGGCTAAAATGAAGGTTCTTATTATTTTGCACAAAAAAAGATAAATCTTTAGGAATTATTGAATATATATAATTGTTATAAACCTTTTAACAAAGCAGGTATAAGATATCAAGATAATATTATCTAGTTATATAATAATTTCTGAAAGAGAAAGATTGCTATATTCAACTAGTTATATATTTCAGTAAAGGGTTTTTGTCATCTCTTACAATTAGAATAAAAAATTTAAATAAAAAATTAATACTTTGATATCTAAATCATATAAAAAAATTTTTGTGATTTCTCTTTTAATCAAAGATCTCAAAAGCAGATATTATTATTAATTGATAATCTACTAGTCAATTAGAGAATTTCTAATATTAAAATATAATGCAGATTATATATAAACAAGACTAGAATTGAAATTTTTAGGTTATAAGCAAAATTATAAAATTTTTAATTAAATATAGTATTAAAGTAGTACAAATGATAGAATGAAACCATAAGCTTTCGATTATAATATCGTTAAATATTAATTTTTTTTAGAGAAAAAGTTTACTTTGTAAGTACACTATATTTACTATATTAAACCCTATATATTAAAGAGTGAATCTATTTGTAACTGTAGTTACAGTTCCGAGCCAATCAAATTGCTAGATTAGGTATGAAAAAAATTTGAAAAATAACAAACCACAATAACTTCAAATTGTGCCTATGAAACCAATATTTTTTCTAGCTAAAAATGCTTCTTAAGGTATTTTATTATATAATAAACCTTTTTTTCACTCTAAATCTAACCCTAACCCTAATCTGGTTACTGTCACCGCCGGTGACAAGCACATTTTTTCATTAATAGACGATTCTCCAGTCAATTGGTTCAAAAATTTTTTTTTTATATATAAATTTTACTATAAGTGCAAATGCACAGCGTCTTTATCTAAAACTTTTTTTTATACTAAGTTAATCACCTTTCTGGCTTAAGAGGCTTTTGTAAAGCTCATTAAAACGCATCTAATGGTGGTTAGAGTGCCAAAATCGGCTTGGTGAATACTAAGATATCTTTAAAAAACCTTTCTTTTACTATATAAATTTTTTTATAAACAATACTATTGTTTGCAAAGAAATTTACATAGTAAATGAAAGGTTTTTTAAAGATATTTTTGTATTCACCAAGCCGATTTTTTTGCTCTAACCACTATTAGATTCTTTTTAATGAGCTTTACAAAAGTCTCTTAAGCCAGAAAGGTGATTAACTTAGTATAAAAAAAAGTTTTAGATAGAGACGCTGTGCATTTGCACTTATAGTAAAATTTATATATAAAAAAAAATTTTTGAACCAGTTAACTGGAGAATCGTCTATTAATTAAATATTAAAATAATTCATAATACATTATTTTGACAATTTTACAACAGATTTATAAATATTTTTTTAATATTTAGGTTTTTTAAAGTGTATTACATTTACATAGTATAAGATCTTAAAATATAGTAGATTTTTTTAAGGGTTGTGTTTTATTTTTTTTTATATTCATCATTTTAGTATTGTTTAGATATGAAAAAAGATGCAAAAACAACACACTAACTTAATTGGGTCTTAAAAGTAGTAATCTCAGATCAAATAAAAAAGCATTTACAAATACACCGCACAAAAATAATTACTTTAGCAGATTCAAGATTCAGATGGTAACAAGATTAGAATTAGACTATTGTATTATGATTAGAGTATATGTTATATAAATAATAAATGCTCATTATTATATGTTACTAGTTACTAAATTTAGGGGATGGCTAAAGCTATGTACCCACGTGATTTTTTGAAATTTTAGTTAAAATTCGTATTAGAGTCTGTTTAGCATTAGGGTAGGGGTTAGGGTTAGGACCAATATAGGTAAAATTACCTTCCCGATATTTTTTATTAATGGCCCAAGATAGGTTTAGAATGCCGTTTTTATGTTCTTGCGTTTTTTTTGTTTTTTGACTTCTTCGGGCTGATCCATGTAAACAAAATTTCGGGACTCCGTTTGGTTGATTTACATGAAATTGTCACGTGGGTACATGGCTTTAGACGACCCCTAAATTTATTAATTGATGATCCGGATAAGATCAGCACTATTACCATATTGGGACAATAGTAAATTTTGGGGATAAGTACAATATAAATTTTTATTATATGCAGAAATCTGAAGTCGGTCCAATTAAAAGTATTTTTTTTATTAAGTTAACAGTTCATGTCAATTAATTGAAAGTTGTAGAGCGCAATGAGACGCATCTAATGGTGGTTATATCATTCAAATCGGCCCAGTGTATGCTGAGATATCGTTAAAAAACGATTGGCTGACTATATAAAATTTCTAGTTTGTTTACATAGATTTTATATAGTCGGCCAATCATTTTTGGCAATATCTCAGCGTACACTGGGTCGAATTGAATGCTCTAACTACCATTGGATGTGTCTCAGTGAGCTCTACAACTTTCAATTAATTGACACGAACTGTTAACTTAATAAAAAAAATACTTTTCATTGGACCGACGTCAGATTTCAGCATATAGTAAAAAACATAGTAATTTCCCTAAATTCTAATATAAAAATAGTGCTGATCTTATCTGGATTAACAATTAATCAAACTATACTACTTAGAATTCCGAGTATGTGAAAAGACGGTTTTAGAAAAGCCTACTAAAGGTGGTACTTATGTATGATATACTAATACCCAGTAAACTTGTTCAAAAAATGATCACATGTTTCACAACCACATGTATTTAGAAATTAAAATTATTTAAGAATTTCTCTTGGGTCTTATTTATCGAGGTTTGCATAGTGGTAACATTTTACAAAATAGTAGAACGTATTTATTATAGACTTGGATTTTTCAATTTACTTCAGAAGCAAAAAGAAGGTAAAATTTATAGGTTATACCATATATTCTCTATAAGTCTTGCAAAAAAAACCATTTATATATGCAGCAAACGTTTATAGTTTTTGAGTTATTATGGTTATACTGAAATAATAAATAGACAAAAACTTTTCAATAGTAAGCTTTTGTTATTAGTTTTGCATTAAAGATCTGCAACGGGTTATGATCTGAGTTTGCTTTAGAATTCTCATACTATATTGATTTTTTTGATCTAAGTTATAGTCTTAGATCAGAAGGAGAAAAACATTAGCAGGTGTACTTTGTAAAAACACTATACTAACTTTTTGGCAATATTTTATTTTATTAGCTTTTAAGTTAACTTTAGAAGATCAAAAAATGTTTTAGCTAATACATTTGAATACTTCGAATCTCGGTTGTATCTTGAATTATTGTCAGGATAGTGGGTGGTAGGCAATCACGAGTTTTAAATAATATAAAACATGAATCTAAAACTCATAATCATCTAGCACCCACTAGGACCGGGAAAACTATATGTAAGGTCCCCGCCAAAAAAATCCAAAATATATATCTATGCGAATCACAATATGATTGGCTATTTGGCTATTTTTTCATCCAAATATGGGGACCGTTAAAGCCAGGTCCGTTAGGGTTAGTTTTTTTTGATGCAGTTAAGGTTAGAAGGTTATATAGGTATCAATAATGGAACTTATGCAATATGTAGATCAATATGTAAACAGACCTGGCTTTAACGGACCCCCAAATATGGTAATAAACCCAAAAAGGAAAGATCTTTATAAGCAAATTACTATTGTTGCAAATCATCCTACCTATAATTTTTACTAGCGGGGACATTTATATAATTTAAAGTACTCTTCGAATTATAGTGAAGCAGGGACCTTATATATAGTTTTCCCAGTTCTTACCTACCATCCTGACAATAATTAAATTCTTAGAGTGGTTCACAAATTTTGAATTTAGCTAAGTCATTATTTTAGGCTAGAATCGTTCAAATTAATTAACTGCTAATATTTATTGTTTTGGTGTTTTCATATTAGAGGAGCGCCAGAAATCACCTGATTTCCATTTACTATACCCCCTACCTCCTTCCCCTACCTGACTAGTTTAATAGCTAATCAAATTTCGCATATATTAAATTATTATTAAAAATATTTATAAACTTTAATAGTTAATAACTTTTGATTTACTGGTCCAATTTAGATGATTTAACTACCAAAATAATCCTCTCAAAGAGAGGATTCTAACAAGCCCAAAATCTCAAAAATCTAATAACAGGATAATAAGATCGATATAGATTTACATATTATTAATATAGTATTTATTAAATAAAATACTATATAGTAAGGGAGTCTACTCTTATCACCTGATTTTCTAGGTGAGGGGGGTCAAAAATTTTGGAAATTATATATAACACCTGATAATTTTCATATATCTAGGAGGGGGTAAGGGCTACTAATAAACTGAAATCAGGTGATAAAAGTAGGCGCCCTAATAATACACAAATCTATATCGATCTTATGATCCTGTGATTAGATTTTTGTGCCTTTGGGCTTGTTAGAATCCTCTCTTTGAGAGGATCATTTTGGTAGTTAAATCATCTAAATTGGACCAGTAGATCAAAAGTTATTTACTATTAAATATTGTATAGAATATAATAAATAATTTTTGATCCACTAGTCCAATTTGAATGATTTAACTACCAAAATGACCCTCTCAAAGAGAGGATTCTAAAAGCCCAAAATCACAAGAATCTAATTACAGGATCATAAGATCGATATAGATTTGTGTATTATTACTATTGTTATAGAATGAAGTCCTAGTTTTATTACCATTAGATTCTATAAGTTTCTATGATTAAAATGAGCTATAGTTTATTAGAAACAGATTAATAGTTAAGTAGATAATAATAGATTAACACTTGTATAACATATACCTTTATATCTTTATACCTTTATACCTTTATACCTTTATACTTTTATACCTTTATACTTTTATACCTTTATACCTTTATACTTTTATATCTATATACTTTTATACTTTTATACTTTTACACGAATGTATTTTTAAAAATATATATAAACCCTAGCTTTTACCATTCTTTAACTTGAGGATTTGTTCCCTGCAATTCTTTAGTTATAGGAATTCTTTAGGCACAGAAACCTTTAGATAGTCTTGTAGCAAAGTCTTGTAACGTACTTAAATAAAATATATCTTTGCCCAACTAAATACACTCCTGTTCTTTGAGTAAAATATATCGAACTGCCACAGTGAGGAAACATTCCACTTCCACACCGCTTCATATCTTCTCTGACCCTACAAGATCCCTATTGCCATGTGCTATGTTGCTAGTGGTATATTAAGAAGGCTATACCGCTTGTAACACTATATATATTATTTATTAAATAATTACTATATATGTAGTAATAATAATGCACAAATCTATATGATCTTATGATCCTGTAATTAGATTCTTGTGATTTTGGGCTTGTTAGAATCCTCTCTTTGAGAGGATTATTTTAATAGTTAAATCACCCAAATTGGACTAGTGGATCAAAAGTTATTGACTAATAAACTTTTTATATATAGTATTTTTAAATATATATAGTATTAGCCAATCAGAATAAAGAATATATACAGTGGGGTTCCATATTATTATGGACACTTTTGGGGGAGCCATCACTCAAAATCGGGTAAGTAAACATGGCACGAAATTTATATCACGTGACCCGCCAATCTCATGGTACAACATACTAAAATTTGGTGCAGTTTCATTACGTCATGCAAAAATTATGCAAAAAATTCTAAAAATTCGATTTTTTCATTTGTACGAAAGTCAAAATTTTACATTTTGTCTTTCTTTTTTTTTCTTTACATTTTATTATAAAAAAAAAAAACAAATTATATTCTAATATTTAATGGGTCTGCCCCCAGCTAATATACAAGCATCGACCCGATTGGGGATACTGGTGACCAGTTTACGGCAGAGTTCTGGTGGTGTTTCATACCACGATTTTTTAACAAGAGCATCCAGCTCTGCAAGATTACCTGGCCTTCCCTTACGGCGTACAGAGCACTTTACCTCATTCCACAGGTTTTCAATCGGATTAAGATCCGGACTTTGTGGCGGCCAATCCATCACACGAATTCGGTGTTTCTTCAAATATTCCAGGCCCACCC
>QKWP01002657.1:0-24865 GCA_003550325.1 Gigaspora rosea | reverse complement strand
GTTTTTTTTGGATTTATTTTTTTTGTCATTTTTTTTATAATAATATATAATATATGTAATATTTAAAATATAATATATAATAAAAAAATAAAATTTTATATTAAATAGCGAATATTGTATAATTAATAAATTAAAATATTATATAATAATAATAAATAAAAAAAAATTTATAATTAAATTGCGAAAACTTGCGAAAACTTGCGAAAACCTGTAAAATGTTCAAAAAGCATGATTATGTGAATATAATAATTATTAATTGATATCACTATCAATAGTAATCAATTAACCGGATATATATCGATTACTATCACTATTGATAGAAATTGACAGGGGTGTTGATAATCGATATATATCTTACCGGTTAGTAATCGATATATATCTATATATAAAATTTGCCGATATACATACTTTGCATTTGTCTAGGTTTTTAAGTGATTTGTACATAGGTCTGAATCTGCACACATAACTGGATATCAACAGTATGTCAACTATTAGATACACCTTGTTTTGTATAACAGTCAAATTTAGGTGTATAAAAAATTTTGGGGTGATTTACAAATCCGCTACTAATATACTCTTTATGATCTTATTTATTGTTTTATTCTCTTATTTTGTGTTGGTGTCCTAAATTAATATTTGACATATTGCTCTAATATATATATATTTTTTTTTTAAATGTTAAGATGAGACCTTGCTTTTATCTTTATTAAATTTAATAGAAACTTTTTACAATACTGAAAAAAATTTCATTTTTTTAAATCTAATGCTAAGAATAAAAACTCAGACATATATCTAAGTAAACCTAAATACTTATCTGCGGCTAAACCTATATTGCTCTAATATTTTTAGCACTTCTTATATAAATATTATTAGTTTGTTTGTCTTATTTTGTTAAACAATTATTAAAAAGAAACATAGCATTTAATCCATATATATGATGGTTATTTTTCCAGCCAGCATGAGACTGTTCACTAATAGTAAAATAGGTAAAATAATAGATAAAGAGATATGAATATATGCATGTCTATGCTTTAGTATAAAACCTTATACTGTATTTACTATTATGCTAAACTGTCAAGTCTATATCTCACTCTTCTGATAATAATATTACTGGATTTATTTAATTACATTCATATGTTACTAATATACTTTTTATGATCTCATTATTGTTTATTTTATTTGTATTAGTGCCCAAGTTAGGGCACTGACATTTATTACCTAATATCCATTTACTATAGAGGCTTATCCCCCACCCCCAGGTAAGATCTATAATCAGAATTTTGGCCAATCAAATTTAAGGTTTTTCTTGACCCCCCACCCCCTAAAATATTACCTAATAAATGTTAGTGCCCTTATAAGGACGGTCTTTCCAAAGTTTGGTTGATCATTGCTGCAGCACCTTGTCAAAATATATTAATATTAACATTACCCAAACTCTATAGTAGTATCATGAACCCTATCATAGCAAAGTTCAGCAATGTTAATATTTTAGTATATTTTGAAGAAAAAAATACCAAGATGCTGTAGCAATGATTAACTCGAACTTAGGGGGTCACTCTAATTGTGTGCTCTAATTAATATTTGACACATTGTTAACTTGCTCTTATATTATCTAACTTGCTCTTACATTATCAGCGCCCCTTATATAAATAGCTTGTTAAACAATTATTGATAGATTAATGACTATTCCCAAAGTAGAAATATACTATTAAGCTCATAATCGAACAGAACTTACTATTTTTATTTTAGTTTAATTGTACTCAATCTAATTGGGTTTCAAATATTGGTTTAAAAAAAATTAATTTAAGACATACTATTATTAAAGTGAAAAAGAATTTATATGGAAAAATTTTGGGTTTATAATTAAAAAGAAAAATAGCATGCTTTAATTGCACTGAAACTTGTAGTTATCAGAAGTAGAAAAAGGAAGCATATTATTTATCAGGAGACGAAAAATATTGCATATTATTATTTATTGAAATCCATAATATAGAGCATGAAAAAGAGGTTTAGCGTATTTCTTAGTAGCTGCAAGAAATTTTAAATATATTTAAATCCATGTTTTTAATCTTCAATAAAGTTTTTCTGTGATTCAGTTCCATATAAAATAAATATAAGAGTTATTAGACAAATAAATTGAAAAAAAATTAACACTCTATTTTTCAAATTTATTTATACTTATCTACTTATTTTCGTAATGATCTAATTACATATTTCTTATTGATTCCACTATACCAATTTTTTAACACGTCTTTAAATATACTATATTTTAACTTTACTTGTTTTATTACAAAACACTATCTTAAATATTATTTTGCTGTCTTTATCTATTGAATCATGCAAACCCCTTTACCAGGCTCTACTTCATTTTACTTATTTGCGTGGGTAACAGCCCAAAAAAGAAAATCCAATTTTGTAAATAAACAAAGTGCGTGATATAAAAATTTAGGGTTAGGGTCTTAACGTTAGAGGCTATAAGGTTAGAGTGATGTTTATAGTAATATAAGTAAAATCCGTCATTTTTAATTAGTGCACCAAGATCGATTTAAACATTAGTTTTTGCGTATTTTCACTTTTTTCTTCTTTTATGCATGTTCGAATTCTTCGTCGGGCTGATCTGGAATAGTCAAATTTTGCACTCTCCGATTGACTATTTCCTCTCCAGGAGCTTGTATTACCCGCGCAAATAAGTGAATGCGGCTTTACTTATGCACTTCCTAGTCAAGGTTGTCGATGGAATGAATGGCTTTTACCGTTCTGAACAAAAAAAACAGGCAATCGATATGCGGCTAAATGTAAATATTGCCAACTTGTACTTGAAGGCAAGCCTGAAAGGCTTTACCAACACGTACTCAAGTGCAGTAGCTGGAAAGTTACTGACAAAGCTAATTATATTACAAAAGTTAATGAATCAAAATTTCAACACGTAAACAAGTACGAACTAATCAGGAAAACTTAGCTGAAGCTACAACGAGTGAGGATGATTCAGTAGAGAATCCTCTATCTGCATCAACAGTGCGTAAACAAGAAAACATCTTGAATTGGTGTGCTAGACCTATTTCTCATAATCAATCTGAGAACTTCACTGAAAGTTATTGAATGCTATTATTTATAGAAACCTTCCTTTTAGTATTACTGAAAATCCTTAGTTTAAGACTTTCTTCAAGAATTAGCTCCTACTTATTACCATCCCTCTGGAGAGATGCTTTGAGAAGGTATATTAACAGATGCATTTTCTAGCTATCTTCAAAAAAAGCTAATAGAAATACCAACCTTTACTGATATAACAATTTGCTTAGATGGCTGGACGGATATTTCTGGAAATGCAATTTATGGATTTATGATTCTTAAAGAATAACAAAAACATACTATTGATATTGTTGACTTGTCTGCAGATTGACATACTGGATCCTTTCTTAAAGATAAAACTAAGAAAGCACTTATTCAGAATGGATTTAAAATATCATCTGCCATCACTTGTGTACTAACAGCCCCTGTCATGAAAGCAATGAGAAGACTTTTAAGAGTGTATAACATTTTGACAACTATTTAGAGACATAAATAACAATTTTTTTCTAAATGTTATTAATGCTATTGTTAATATTTATTTGAATTTTGTCTTTGTATTCTACTCTATAAAAAAAATTATATAAAACTTGTTTAATATTGTGCTATATGTGTAAAATATTTAAAAAGCACTATTCTATCTAATTTTTTATTTATTTCAAACAGTTTTTATACATAAAGCACAAATATTAAACAAATTTTATACAAATTACTTTTTATCACAAGCAAAGTCACAACCCGTGACAACGAAAACCATGATACTTCAACCCGTGATGACGAAACCCGTGATGCAAGACCGTGATGCGGACCTGTGACTAGTTTCGTTCCGTGGTTCAAAATTCATTCCGATCTCACTGATCATACATAGGGATATTATCAATAGTAATAAGTTAGTCATAGCATTAGTCATGGTATAGTGTAACGCGCATAACAAATGTAGTCATTATTGGTAATGGTTATAAAAAAGAGAAGGGAATTAGTGTTAGTATATAAAGCAAAGAATGTAAAACTACAATACTTAGCTTGATAAATAAATAAAACTTCCCGAATCTTGAAAATCTGTATTAAACTGTTCTTGTTTCAGTTTGATCAAGTTTAAAATCTTGCCTTGTAGTAATTTTAATCTCGTGGAAAAAAAAAAAAAATATATATATATATCTGTTAATACAATACCTCTTATGTTTTTATTTAAAACCAACGGATTCATAAAAAATGGAGAGGTAGGATAATGCGGTTGAAATAGCATATTAAGGTTAGTAAAGTCGGTAAATGGTGCAACAGGAACAGCTGAAGTTGTTGCTTCGCTAGCATCCGTTACTTCTTGTTTGACAGCATTCTTCTTTTTTTATTTTTTGGTTTATTAATTTTTGACGATGACATTTGATATGTAAATAAAATAACAATAAATCGCTCACGATCACTAGCCAATCGCATCAAGGATGATGCTTGAGAAAATTTCAATTACATCATAGCTTACATATTCGAATTGTCAATAAAAATTTTACATAAATATAATTACATTTGTGCACTATTACGATCACCCGCTAATCACATCGGGTTTGAGAACACCCTATAACTATTATCTTCCAGAATAAAATTATTTTATCTTTGCTTAAATTCATTATAAAAAACTTTCGCTAAAAATAATTCAAGGAAAAAAAAATAATTCAACAAAAAATATAAACAATCATTTATTACATATGATTATTTACATATTAATTACATATATATTTATCATGATGACTATTGCCTATTAATTACATGGTTGTAGTATTGATTAATTGCACAGATGATGGATCAGTGCATTCTTAGTTACATTAATTTGATTTCGATATGGTATTTTTAAATTCATATGGCATCTGGGATTCTTATGATCTTGCCGCAACCGCAACCGTAACTTGCTGTATGTCGTACAGTTTATTGGGAGAGTTCTGCCTGCATCACTACTGTCAACCCACCCGGTCAAAAAGAGCTTTACTAGTTAGTAAATTATCTTCTACATATACATTTATATTAATTAAATTGCGTAATATAGCGTTTTTGCCTATTTTGAATTCTGACCTGTTTGACCCGGGTACGTGACTTGTAATTCCTGTCTGGCTTATTCACTGTTTACTAGATATAAAGACTATAAAGTTCCTTATACATATCACAGATAGTTGGCCGATTTTTTGGATCATAACGGAGCGCTATAAGAGATGGCAAGCATTAGTAATCAATAATAACTGTTGATGCTACAGTATATAGCAGAATAATAGCTTTACTCTTTTTACCTTTTATGCTAATATCTACATATTTTTCCGGCACCAAATTTTTATCAAAGTTTTTGGATAAGTGATTGCTGTAAAGTATTTGATATATTTTATCGCGATCAAAACACCCATATGGGGATTTTTCATGTGCGAGTTCCCATAGAAGAACTCCAAAACTAAATTAAGTATAACTTATATGGTGAGAAATTTTATAATCTATACAATGATTATCTTAAATAAACTTGTTGCTAACAATGTTCATTTCATGGTGCTTATCATTAGTGAAGCACTTTAATCAACGAAATAGAGATATTGATAGCAATAAGGTTTGATTGCACATTATGTTACCAACCTACCAATAAACTTCGCACCTGAAATCATATTGTTCGGGCATATATGTAGATGAAGTATGTGTGTTAAAGTGTGTCCGTGTGTTTCGATTGTATATTTCTGGTACTATGTATCCAGTACTTTTAATATCAAGTTTCCCTGATTCTTCTGTAACTAATCGGCTATGACAAAAATTTGTAATTTTAGCTTTAAGGTCATTTGTAATTAGAATATTTTCAGATTTTATATCACGATGTAAAAAGTTCACTGCATTTAGAAATACCAGTGCACTACATATTTCTAATGCGAATTTTAATTTAATCAGAATATCTAATTTGTGGTTCATGTAATATGTCATTAAGTCACCATATTGTGACCATTCGATAATCATCTTCATTTGATTGTGATGTTTTATTCCACCAAAAAATTTAGATATGTTAACTAAGCCTTTCAAATTTTTTAAAAGTGCCGCTTGAACAGAAAACCTTTTCATTTTATGTAGTTCACATTCTATGAATCTGACATTTTGATTGTCGTGCGGCTCTGGAATAATATCTTTTTCAGATAATTCCTTATTGGCGACATTTTGAATATCGACGCTTATCTTGTCGATAAAGCTAAACATAGAATCACCTTCAAAATTGCATTCAAATGCTTGAATAAACTGAAAAAAAATTTTTTTAATTACATTTTAATAAAATTTAAATTTTATAACGCTGGATGAAAAAGATACCTTTATAGTTTCTTCAATGTCTTTGTTTATATCGTCAGTTTTGTTATCTACCCGAATAACTAATTCGAGAGATGATGTGGATTCACGAAATTCTTTTAGTAATTGGAAATATTCATCTTTTAATCGTTCCAATGAAATTCCAGAATCAGTCTCTTGAATAAAACGTTTTAATCTTCTGATTTGAGAAATATTTTCAATAAAATCTTTTATTTTCCCAAGATTTTGCAGAAATTTATTAAAGGATTTATAGTTTTCAACTGTCAAGAACTCATCATCATTGCATTGAATTTGAAGCATCTTAACATTGTATACAGCGCTAATAATACATAGACCTAATTGGTTACATATTCTTTTATTAAGTTGTATGTTATCATAAGAACGGTAAAAATTTTCAATTTGACAAGCTTCTTCAATTAGTGGTGAAAAATCGTCCGAAGTGATAGAAGTCCCTAATTCTTTTGAGAAATGATATAGCTGCATTTTGTTAGTGGGACCACCATCCGGTTGTACAACTATTTCAGGCAAATTTTCCATATCGAAAGGATAATATCTATTTGATAATGTCTCTGCAAAATATGTTAAAATTCAAAGGTTAAAATATAAAAAATCTATTGATTTCTTTGTCTCATTTTGTTTCAGTTATTAATATCATCACAAACCTTTTAACGGAATATCTTTTTCTGTACAAGCCGGTTCTTCATTGAGATTTTCAAGACGTTTCAATATGTCGGAAATTTCAGGTCTTAATGAAGGATCTGGACTCCAACATTCTTCGTATATTTCTATATATTGCATAGGCATTCCTATTTCTCGTTTTTCTCTCAGGCCTATACAAAGATGGTAAGTTAAATCATTGTCGCCATGTCTGTCATCAAATGGCGGGCGACAGGTGTAGATTTCCCACATAAGCACTCCAAAACTGTAAAGATCTGAAGATTTCTCGTGCATATTTGATTTTCCGCTTAATAATTTTGGATCGACATAAGCATGCACTCCTCGAAGTTCTGACACTTGTTTTGTTTCCTCCAAAAGAGATTTTGAGAGACCAAAATCTGCCAAAAGAACTTTTCCATCATGAATTAAAACGTTCTTTGAATGCTATAAAATTAATAGGAACATATAATCATGATTATTAATAGAACGCATGCGCGTCGCCTTGGTTTTTGCTAGCAAAATCAAAAATTGATAACCGCGATTATATGGTTTAGGATGGTCAATTTTGCTGACAAAAGCCACATGCAACGAAACAAAATTGAAATAACAAAACGACAAAAGTAATTGTAAACTTGCCAAATCTCTGTGCACTATTTCGTTATTATGCAAAAATTGCAATCCTTCGAGAATGGATCTGATTATAGAAATTTTATCACTTAATTGTAGTGTATCTTTATTTTCACAAAGATAATTTTTTAAAGTGCCATTATTTGCATATTGCATAACTAAAATATATCGTTTCATAATAGGATCTGCAATTAAATTTAGTGAGATTAAGTCAGTGTTACTGGCAGCAAAGATGGCCCGCCGTCGTGCCCGGAGGTAGACTAGTTATGTTGTTTTTTTATTTTTATTATTATTATTTTTTTTTTTATATATTTATTTTTACTTTTTTATATTTTTATTATTTTATTTTGGTCATTAGTCTACCTCATCCTCGGATACGATCGGATTTAATTTCTTGCTTCTTAGGAAAATCATCTTCGGTCGGCAACATACCGGTTTTTTTTATTATTAATGTAAATCATATGCATTTATTGATTCCATATGTCCAAAAAAAAATTGAAACCAATTGGACATAGTGACATGACATCCTAGTGCATTAGCGATAGTTTATCGTTATCAAATAACTTTTAAATCAATCAAGGCAAAAGATGATTTACATGCACAGCATGTCCGATCGGAAATGTTAATGGGTGATTTTCCTAGCAAAGATCCCATGTGTATGTATTCTATGTGTACTTACGTCGAGATAATCCGAAGAATTGGATAATATTGTTTTTACATTTCTCAGATTTTCTCAAGGCAGTCAACTGAATATAATTAAAAAATAAACATAAGTATTATGATTAATTTATATATCTTGCTTTTTTATATTACTTTCAACAAACCTCGCGGTCAAAATCCTTTAATTCTGTAGGAGTTTCTCGTCTAACAAATTTCGCAGCTATATGTTGTTCGCCTAATTTTCCTTTGTAAACATTCAATATTCCTTCGTAAACGTCACCAAAGCCTCCATGTTGTACAAATTTTAAATTTTTCAAATCATCAAATTCAATATCACAAACAGGCAATGGTTCAGGCAATATTTCACAATTTTTAACATCGCGAACATTTTCTGTTTCATGAAATTCAAGTGGTGGTTTTAAATGATCATATTTAAATTTTTTGTTGCTCTGCGTAGAAGATTGTACGATGCCATTATGAATTTCATCTTCAGATTGTCTTTTTTTATTTTTCTGATTATTTTCTGAGTCATCCGACATGCTTTAGATAATATGAAAAATATAAAAATACTTAATACATAAATGCATAAGAATAAAAGGGTATGCACTGTATGCGGAAACTATCAAATAGTGTAATAAAAAAAATATATCAATTTGAAATTGAAAGCTCAAAGAGTGTAAATGATAATATAAGTCACTCTCGTACCTTCGATATGGTGAAGATTGGCTTATAGTGAAGATTTTTTTAGGACAAGGCCAAACTATTAATGTTTCACTCGATATAATGAAGGTTTAATAATAAACTCTTGATATAAAATATAGTGAAGATTTTTTTAAAAATTCTACTCACATATAACAGATAATGAAAATTTATAAACCAATTTTAGCCAATTATATTAATTTTCTCAATATAGTGAAAAATTTTAAATTTATATATAAACTTCATTATATTAAAAGTTTTTAATATAAAAGTCTCGATATAATAAGGAGTGTTTATTCTGAATATAAACTTTACTATATCAAGAGCTTTTGATATAGTAAATATCTCGATATAGTGAAAAATATTCTTCAGCCCGACAACTTCATTATAACGAGTGGCTTGTATATACTTTAAAAAGCGATAGTCGTAATATAAGAGGTTATTCGAACTACGCACGTATAATAAAAGCATTATATTATCTGCAATTTGTTTGTCAACAAAGAATCTGATTGGTCAGTTTGATAATCAAATTTTTTACTGAATTCATTGAGGTAAATACTTGAGAACGCCCTTAGTGTTCTATTTTATTTTTCTGAATATGGGAATGGCTGGTTTGACATGTTTAAATTGTAAAAGCCGATTCGTCAATCATTTTAATAAAGCTCTAAAGATTGCAGTATAATAAAAATAATTTACATCATGGATAGTTTAAATTGATCATACGATTTGTTATTACAAAACAACAATATTTTTATAATTTTGTATTTCGCGTGTAACATCTTGTTATAGTATTATCGTTACGACCTTGTTGTAGCAATAAGGGTATATCCCCGAGAACAAGTATTTCGAATATTACCCGATATGGAGTCAGTCAAAGAGGGTCTAGATACTTCTTAAATTCAGTGCTGCGCTGAATCAATTATCATTATCTGAATAACATTTCTTAAATTTCATCTATGGAGCCGCGTGAATTCTTTACATTTAAAGAAGATTTTATAATAATTATTTTTAAAAACAGAGAAAAATATTAATTATTGTCGCAGCTGAGACTGAAAACTAGAGACCTCGGTTTAAAAATATAACCTTACAAAATCTACTTATACACTCTTATTGTCAAAGCTAACCTTAAACTCTGGCTTAACTATTAAAAAAAAGCATTAAATATCCATTTCCAACTTCAGCCGCGACATTTATTACAAAGCAAATTCACATTACGTTGGTTACAAGCAAAGAAAATTCGTAATATATATTTATTATATTTATTACAGAGCAAATTAATAATATTTATTTGATTATAAAGAAAATTCATAAATTTTTTTTATATAAATATTTAAATTTTTTCAAAAAATCATCTTTTTGAATGGCTAGTGTAATTAATAAATTGTCAATATCATTGAACAACCGTTCACTGGGAGTCGAAGCCGCCAAGTATATTTTTGCCTATTTTGTCCACATGACTCGTTGACCCGAGTCATGACTCGACCCCTGTACGCGTCATATAATTTCCCTTATTTAATTAAAATTAATATTTTTGATTATGCAATATATCTTAATTCATAACAATAAACTACAACGCACCTTCGATATAGAAATAGACCCCAGCGCATTTAATGTTACACTATGCAAGCGGAGACAATGACTGTACATATGGAAATCTTTTGGACACATTCTTCTAATAATTGTATTAGGATTTAGAGTCGTAATAGAAATATAAATATATATTTTAGTAGAGTTATAAATAAAGATACTGGTGAAATTAAATTAGAGTAGTGAAATAGTTTCACCACTATTGGTGAACTTGGTGTTGGATTGGTGATATTGATGTGATCCGAAATCCGTTAATCAGGATATCTGCTTCAAAATACGGATAAAAGATCTTCGATTTAAAAAATAATCCGCATCAGATGTGTATCCGGATTATCTGCATGGAAAAAACTACCGACACAGCAGCACGTGACTTATCGACACAGCAGTGGCCCGAGTTAGGGTTAGTTTAGGGTGGTATTTTAGGTAATGCTAGTCATTGCTGTGTCGATAAGTCACGTGTGTGCTGTGTCGGTAGTAGGGTGTCCAGGATTATGATCCGGTAAATGCCAAATTATGTATCCGGTAAATTGCAAATTATGCGAATTATGCGAATTTTGAGTTATTAGCCAATAAAATTTCAAAAAGAACAACAACTCAGGTGATTACAGTCACCAGTTTATTCATTTAACCAATCAATTTTTGTTTACATGCTGCATGAAAATGAGCGGATTATGCGATTTCATATAGTAAAAATCGCAAATTATGCGCATGGATCATAATCCTGGACACCCTAGTCGGTAGTTGTTCCCTATCTGCATTATCTTATCACATGATTTTGAATTTACCGGTATATATCACGATAAATCATTTCGTAAGTACTATTTATTCCCCGGGACGGTGGGAATAATGAAATATTTCCCTAGTGGCATATGTGGGGCGCTTTGCGCCCCATAAGTGCGCCACTGGGGGAATATTTTAATTATTTCCCCGGCACGGTGGAATAAATGAGTTATTCAACGTTTCATATGACGACATGACAGGGACTCGTGTTATTAATTATTTTTATCATTTTCTTTGTCTCCCTTTACATTTTTAACTTTTCGGGGAAATAAACAAATGCCTATTATCACCCCCCGGCTTTATTTGTTATCACCCCGTGGAAATAACAAATAAGAAAAAAAACAAAAGAAAAAAATTTATGATAAAAATTATGATTAAGTACTATTTATTCCCCGCTTCGCGGGGAATAATGAAATATTTCCCCGGATTTTTTCGGCTCCGATAGGAGCCGAAGAGAAAAAATCCGGGGGAATATATGAATATTATTCCCTCGTAGCGGGGAATAAATGAGTTATTCTCCCGTTTTATTAATTGACGGCCGGAGGCTATTTACCTATTGAGTTTGAATTAAATTGTGCCCAAAAATAATAGCGAAAACCTCGTAATGAACAATTAGTAAAACGGGGAATAATAACACGTAAATCCCCGTCATGCGATCATAATGAGACGTGGAATAATCAACTTTAAACAAAATTATAATGATAGTACTTTTATGTTAGACGATAATATAGTATATAACAATACATAAAATTACTAAAAAAAAGAAAAAACGAATAACTAACAAAAGGATCAAACCGCTGCTATTTAGAATAAAGTGTTTATTGGTACTGGACTTGTCAAATCGAACTAGCTGGGTGCGGGAAATTTTTCGTCCAGTAATTTGCAAAGATGGATTATGGGGAGGATTTCTATTTATACTAATTGGAGTAGAATGTGACAAACATATCGAATTGAATTTTTTCAAGTGGAGATTGATTTGCAAGTAATAGACAATTATAAAGTATTGTCCAGTGCAAAAAATAGATACATCAAAACTAAAGGTTAATTTTATCTATATACTGCATAAAAGTTTTTCAATTTTGACAATTTTTTTATATAATTTCTATTACTTTTTTAGACAATTTATTTTATAATAAATTTTTTTAAAAAAATTATTCTTTTTTAAAAAAAAAAATAATAATAATTTTTTTTAAAAAAAAAAATAATAATAATTTTTTTTTAAAAAAAAAAATAAATAAAAAAATAAAAATAATTTTTTTAAAAAAAAAAATAAATAAATAAATAAAATAAAAATAATTTTAAAAAAAAATTATTTTTGTCACCTATAGCATCTTATAAGTTTGTACTAAACAAGTGTATTGCTGTGCATATACTAAATACAAGTATAGCTAACTCTCGTTATAATATAGTGAAGATAAATTCAAAACCAGTCTATATAAAAATCCTCTCGATATAGTGAATTTACTAATAACCTCTCGATATAATGAAACTTTTAAAAATTTTTACTATGGAACGGATCACTTCACTATAATGAGAGTGGCTTGAATGCAGTAAAAATTTTAGTTTAATTGGATTAGTAGTTGTTAAAATATAAATTGATAGCTAATTTACAAAATAAAGTTATACAAATTACTATATAGTAATTTCATACCTAATATGATAATTAGTTGTTAAATTTATATTTTAACAACTGCTAATTCAATTAAGCTAAAATTTTTACTGTATATTTAGCATATGCATACCGTATAGGTGCGAAATAACGCTCACCTGCGTGTTATTTCGAGGTAAGCGTATGAGTGTTATTTCGAAATAAGGGCTGATTTTCAGAATGATGCACGGAATTCTAAAGTTGTGACCAATTGATCTCGAAACTCATCGGTTCTCTAATTACATTGTTATTACAGTATCATAAAATGGATTTGGATTGAAATCGGATATTGTATAAAATTGTTGTGTTCCGGATAAGTGATGCAGATGGATTGTCAACTAATCGATTGCAGGTTATATTGGGGTGCGCGTTAATTCGGGACGCGCATGAGCGTTAATTTGAGACTATATATGCCATTTTGGAGGGATCTGAATTTCGAAATAACGCACCTGAGCGTTATTTCGCGCCTATACTGTAGCAATAAATTTAAAAATTGTAAATTGGCTGCGGACTGTTATTGAAATAGGCAGATGGTTCGAGAGTTAAATCGGGTAAAACAGACAAAGCATTCAAAAAAAAAAAGTGAAGCATTTATGGGCCTACATAGATCATTAAAATTAAACATTTGAACATTCAAAAAGAAACATAAACGAAAAAAAATAAAGGAAGTACATATAAATTATATCAGATATATATATCAATAAAATTTAACAAACAATGCGTTTATGTTAAGAATTAGAGGGGTAACACTGTATGATGGGAACAAATATAAGGAATCACCTGAAGATTTAATAAACCATTAGAATTAAGTATGCAATTATTTAGAGAAAATATTAAATATATACTTATTATACCATTAAATGAGTAAAGATGTTCAAACAAGAATAAAAAAAATGGTCTACGTATTTGAATAAAACAGATGCTATACGGTTATATGCATGTTTTTTTTTTTGTAATATAAAAACAAACGCATTATCGTTATACGTAAAAAAATAGTAGTTTTACATATTTTTGAATACTGACATGTTTAACCCCGTACCTGTCAACCCATCCGGTCGAAAAGAGCTTTATTATTTAGTAAATTATAATATAATGTCTTCTACTGTACTTATACATTAGTTAAATTGCGTAATATAGCGTTTTTGTCTATTTTGAATTCTGACCCGTTTGACTCGGGTCAGCAATTTTTGACCCGTGAACCGGGTCAAATTCTATTGTTATCATGAACTGAGTGATTCATGATCAATTTATTATTATTTATTACATTATTTATTATTATATATTCTCTTCCCATTTATTACAAATCCGCCTCATTCTTTCACCCCGAAATACTTGTTATCCATCTAACCTGATATCCTTTTAGACCCGTCCTGACTATTTTATTATCGACTAGAAAGATTACTATCCTGAGACTACTTCTGCGTATTGTCTGCTGCTCTCCCGTACGATAGTAACACCGGGTACGTGACTTGTAATTCCTGTCTGGCTTATCATTGTTTACTAGATGCTAGCTCAAGATTATAAATATAAAGACTATAAAGTTCCTTATACATATCACAAATAGTTGGCCGATATTTTGGTTCACAACGGAGCGCTATAAAAGATGATAAACATTAGTAATCAATAATAACTATTGATGCTATATAGAAGAATAATAGCTTTACTATTTTTACCTTTTATGCTAATATCTACGTATTTTTTCGGCGCCAAACTTGTTTTAAAGTTTGTCGATAAGTAATTGAAGAAGTAAGGTTGTATTTTAGCGAAATCAACACGCTCATATTGGGATTTTTCATGTGCGAATTCCCATAGAAGAACTCCAAAACTAAATTAAGTATAACTTATATAGTGAGAAATTTATAATCTATACAAGATTATTTTAAATAAACTTGTTGCTAACAATCTCATTGTATCGTTGATCATGGTGCTTATCATTAGTGAGGCACTTTAATCAACGAAATAGAGATATTGATAGCAATAACGTTTGATTGCACGTTATGTTACCAACCTACCAATAAACTTCGCTCTTGAAATCATATTTTTCGGTAGATGAACGATCAGTGTAAGTGGGTGTGTTATAGTGTGTCCGTGTGTTTCGTTGATATATTTCTGGTACTATGTATCCAGTACTTTTAATATCAATGTTCCCTGATTCTTCTGTAACTAATCGACTATGGCAAAAATGTGTAATTTTAGCTTTAACAGTGTTAAGATCGTTTGTAATCAGAATATTTTCAGATCTTATATCACGATGTAAAAAGTTCACTGCATTTAGAAATACCAGTGCACTACATATTTCTAATGCAAATTTTAATTTAATCAGAATATTTAGTTTGTGGTCCGTGTAAAATGTCTTTAAGTCTCCATATTTTGACCATTCGATAATTATTTTTATTTGATTGTCGTGTTTTGTTCCACCATAAAATTTAGTTATGTTAACTAAACCTTTCAAATTTTTTAAAACGCTGTTTGAACAGAAAACCTTTTCATTTTATGTAGTTCACATTTTATTAATTTGACTTTTTGAATGTCGTACGGCTCTGAAATATCTTGAATAATATCTTTTTCAGATAATTCCTTATTGGCGGCATTTTGAATATCGTCGCTTATCTTGTCGATAAAGCTAAACATAGAATTACCTTCAAAATTGCATTTAAATGCTTGAATAAACTAAAAAAAAAAGTTTTTAATTATATTTTTAATGAAATTTAAATTCCATGACGCTAGATGAAAAAGATACCTTTATAGTTTCTTCAATGTCTTGATTTATATAGTCAGTTTTGTTATCTATCTGAATATCAAACTTGAGAGATGATCTGGATTCATGATATTCTTTTTGTAATTGGAAATATTCATTTTTTAATCGTTCCAATGAAATTACAGAATCAGTCTCTTGAATAAAACGTTTTAATCTTTTGATTTGAGAAATATCTTCAATAAAATCTTTTATTTTCCTAAGATTTTGCAGAAATTTATCAAAGGATCCATAGCTATCAGCTATCAAGAACTCATCATCATTGCATAGACTTTGAAGCATCTTAACATCGGATACAGCTTTAATAATATATCGACCTAATTGGTTACATATTCTTTTATTTAGTTGCATGTTATCATAAGAACGGTAAAAATTTTCAATTTGACAAGCTTCTTCAATTAGTGGATCAAAATCGTCCGAAGTGATAGAAGACCCTAATTCTTTTGAAAAATGATATAGCTGCATTTGGTTAGTGGGACCACCATCCGGTTGTACAACTATATCAGGCAAAATTTCCATATCGAAAGGATAACATCTATTTGATAATGTCTCTGTAAGATGTTAAAAATTCAAGATTAAAATATAAAAAATCTATTATTTCTTTGTCTCATTTGTTTCAGTTATTAATATCATCACAAACCTTTTAACGGGATATCTTTTATATCTTTTTCTGTACAAGCCGGTTCTTCTTTGAGATTTTCAAGACGTTTCAATATGTCGGGAATTTCAGGTCTCAATGAAGGATCTGGCATCCAGCATCCTTCGTATATTTTTATATATTGCATAGGCATTCCTATTTCTCGTTTTTCTCTCAGGCCCGTACAAAGACGGTAAGTTAAATCATTGTCATGTTTGTCATCAAATGGCGGGTGACAGGTGTAGATTTCCCACATAAGCACTCCAAAACTGTAAATATCTGAAGATTTCTCGTGCATATTTGATTTTCCGCTTAATAATTTTGATCGACATAAGCCTGCACTCCTCGAAGTTCTGACACTTGTTTTGTTTCCTCCAAAAGAGATTTTGAGAGTCCAAAATCTGCCAAAAGAGCTTTTCCATCATGAATTAAAACGTTCTTTGAATGCTATAAAATTAATAGGAACATATAATCATGATTATTAATAGAGCACATGTGCGTCGCCTTTGTTTTTGCTAGCAAAATCAAAAATTGATAACCGCGATTATATGGTTTAGGATGGTCAATTTTGCTGACAAAAATCACATGCGACGAAACAAAATTGAAATAACAAAACGACAAAAGTAATTGTAAACTTGCCAAATCTCTGTGCACTATTTCGTTACTATGCAAAAATTGCAATCCTTCGAGAATGGATCTGATCATAGAAATTTTATCACTTAATTGTAGTGTATCTTTATTATCACGAAGATAATTTTTTAAAGTGCCATTGTTTGCATATTGCATAACTAAAATATATTGTTCCTTAATAGGATCTGCAATTTAAATTCAGTGGGAGATTAAGTCAGTGTTACTGGTAGCAAAGATGGTCCACCGTCATGCCTGGAGGTAGACTAGTTATGTTATTTTTTTTTATTATTTTTTTTTTATTATGTTATTATTTTTTTTATTATTATGATATTTTATTATTTTTTTTATTTTTAATTTTATTTTATTTTTGGTCACCTCGTCATTAGTCTACCTCATCCTCGGATATGAACGGATTTAATTTCGATCACAATATGGGATCTTTGATTCTTAAACTTTCGGATAATCACCTTCGACATTTTCCGGTCGGGTAATTTCGGACAAATTTAGAACAACATACCGGTTTTTTTTATTAATGTGCCTTTATTGATTCAATAGCAATAGTTTTATCAAATAACTTTTAAGGTAAAAGATGATTTACATGCACAGCATGTTTAAGTTTGTCCGATCAGGAATGTCGATGGGTGATATTCCTAGCAAAAATCCCAGATTATTCCATGTGTATTCCATGTGTGCTTACCCCAGGATAATCCGAAGAATTGGATAATATTGCTTTTACATTTCTCAGATTTTCTCAAGGCAGTCAACTGAATATAATTGAATAAACATAAATTATTATGATTTATTTATCATGCTTTTTTTATATTACTTTCAACAAACCTCGCGGTCAAAATCCTTCAATTCTGTAGGAGTTTTTCGTCTAACATATTTCGCAGCTATATGTTGTCCTCTAAATATTCCTTTGTAAACGTCACCAAAGCCTCCGCTTTGTACAAATTTTAAATCTTTCAAATCAGCAAATTCAATATCACAAATAGGCAATGTTTCAGGCAATATTTCACAATTTTTAACATCGCGAACATTTTCTGCTTCACGAAATTCAAGTGGTGGTTTTAAGTGATCATGTTTAAATTTTTTGTTGCCCTGTATAGAAAGTTGTACGATGCCATTATGAATTTCATCTTCAGACTGTCTTTTTTTATTTTTCTGATTATTTTCTGAGTTATCCGACATGCTTTAGATAATATGAAAAATATAAAAATACTTAATACATAAACGCATAGGAAAAAAAAGGGTATGTACTGTATGCGGAAACCATCAAATAATGTAATAAAAAAAATATATCAATTTGAAATTGATAGCTCAAAGAGTGTAAATAATAATACAATTCACTCTCGTTATAGTGAACCTTCGATATGGTTTAGATTGGCTTATAGTGAAAACAAAACCAAAACTATTAATGTTTCACTCGATATAATGAAGTTTTAATAATAAACTCTCGATATAAGATATAACTTAGTGAAGTTTTTTTTTAAAAAATATAATGCATTTATTAGGGACTGTCTCTATAGTTCCGGGCAGAATTATGTTGGTCGTGGGCCCGGAGTTTTTTTAATGGCGGCCAAATTAAATGGTTAAACGGTTAAACGATTAAACGATTAAGAAAAATTTTAGGCGGTTCCAATTCCTGCATTTATAGTAAATTTACTCACCAATTTTAGCCAATTATATTAATTTTCTCAATATAGTGAATAAACTTCATTAAAGTTTTTATTCTGAATATAAACTTTACTATACCTGTTGATATAATAAATATCTCGTTATAGTGAAAAAAACATCTTCAGCCAGCAATTTCACTATAACTTTATACACTTTAAAAAGCCGATAGTGTTGTGTAACGTAATATAAGAAGTTATTTGAACTACGTGATTACACCTATTAAATATAAACTGTAATATATTATCTACATTATTACTTATTATATAATCCAAACTTTTTCTTTTGGACAGCCCGTTTTAATGTTCTATTTTGTTTTTCTGAATATGGGAGATAGCTGGTTTGACGTGTTTAAATTAGAAGTCGTTATAAAAATAATTTGCATCATGGGCCAGAACACGACATCTGAAATCAACCATTAAGAGGACAGATGATATTAAAATTTCGAAATAACGGGCATGAGCGTTGTTTAGGATAGTTTAAATTGATCGCATGATTTATTAAATGTAATAAATCTTTGTAATTGCAAAACAAGTTATTTTTGTAAAAAGATGCTACTAATAAAACCTTTTCAAAGTTTACTAAAATGCACCTATGGTGCTCCATAAGTGCTATTTTTTAAAAACGTACTATGTCTTGGCTAAAATTTTATGAGATATAGTTTAAGTCAATTTATTTATTAAGTTAATATTGTTTTCAAAAAAATCGAACTTCGCATATTATAGTTTTCTCTGGTTACAAAAAATAGCTAATTATGATTGGCCAATTCCACGTAATTTGATCTACGTTTCTGCGGCTAATTTCTGCAATAATAAAAATTTATATTTATGCATAAAAAAATTTCAAATTCTGTAAATTTCTGCAAAAAAAAAAAAAAATTCTGCGCAAAAAAACCTAATTGCTAATGTACTAACTCTGCGGCATTCTGCATTTTGCAGAAAAACATCGTCCCTGGTATACCAAATGTTCATCTTATTATAGTATTATCTATAGTATTTATCGTTACGACCTTATTATAAGGGTTATACAGTATCCACGAGAACACATATTTCGAATATTACCCGATATGGAGTCAGTCAAGGAGGGTCTAGATACTTCTTAAATCAGTGGGCTGAATCAATTACCCTTTTGCACGAATAACATTTCTTAAAATTCCATCCATGGATCTGCGTGAATTCTATACATTTAAAGATTTTATAATAATTATAGATTTTTTGTAAATGAATCTTTTTAAAAGGCAATTTCTATTGTACATAGGGTATATGTACAACACGGGTAATATAAAAGCCAACCGATATCTCAAAATTTCGCCTATGAAACCACCTTTTGGCTTCTAACAAAAAAAATTCCTCGCAAAATTTTGGTATAAACTAACCCTCGCCTAATTCCAAACCACCCTTACCTTAACAATAATCAAGGGTTTATTTTTTTTGTCATTTGATTGGCATGTTGCAAATTAACTGCTAAAACCCGTGTATGTGTACAATTATAAATTTTTCTTTTTAAAAACAAAAAAATATTAATTATTGTCGCAGTTGAAGCTAAAAATTAGAGACCTCGATTTAAAATAAATCCTAAAAATCCGCTTATACTCTCTTATTATAAAAACTAACCTTAAATCCTAACCTACCTATTAAAAAAAAGCTAAGAAAATGCGCCCAAATTTTTGAAATTTTCGTATTAAAATATCCATTTTCGGCCGCTTCCAGTTTCAGCCGCGACATTTATTACAAAGCCAGTTCTCCTTATGTTTGTTATAAGCAAAGAAAATTCGTTATATATATTTATTATATTTATTAAAGCAAATTCATATAAATTCTTTTAATATAACTATTTAATTTTTTTTCGAAAGGATGAATATTTTGATATTTGCCAAAAACAACATCTTTTTGAATGGCTAAGTGTAATTTGAGTCCTTTTCAAAATTAATAAGTTGCCAGTATCATTAAACAACCGTTCACTGGGGGCCAAAGTCGCCAGAATTGCCAAGTATATTGTTGTTTATGTCGTCTACTAGCGAATCAATTTCCAGTTGAAAAAATTCTGTTCGATATGTTTGTCGCATTCTACTCCAATTAATATAAATAACAATCCTCTTCATAATCCATCTTTGCAAATTACTGGACGAAAAACTTCCCACATCCAGCTAGTTCGATTAGACGAGTCAATTACCAATGGCACTTCATCCTATGAATCCTGAATAGCAGGAGTTTGATCCTTTTGTTAGTTATTCGTTATTTATTATTATTTTTTTTTAGTAACTTTGTGTATTGTTATTTACTGTATTATCTAGCATAAAGTATTATCATTATAATTTTTGGTTAAAATTAATTATATCATTATATATAAATTCAAAATCATGTGATATACGGATATAAACAGATAACGGATATTTGTCAGATAATCCGGATACATCTGATACGGATTATTTTTAAATCGAAGAACTTTTATCCGAATAGGATCGGATTTTGAGGCAGATATCCTGATTAACGGATTTCGGATCGCATCACCAACTTCAACACCAGGTTCACCAATAGTGGTGAAAATATTTCACTACTCTAATTTGATTTCACCAACATCTTTTCCATTAACGCTAATACAATTCTTAGAAGAATGTGCCCAAAAGATTTTCATACGTACAGTCATTGTCTTCGCTTGCATAGTGTAATATTGAATGCGCAAGAGTCTATTTCTATATCGAAGGTGTAAGTTTATCGTTATGAATTAAGTTATATTGCATAATCAAAATAAATATTAATTTAATTAAATAAGGGAAATTATATGACGCGTACAGCTTTAGATGTTCCCGTAACAGGAAGTGATATTCAAACAATCAAAGTCTAGACCTTTTAATAAAAAATGCTGGGTACTTTGATCCGGGTCAGAATCGGACGGGTCAGATATTCATCCGGGTCATGACCCGGGTGGCTCTCCCACAAAAAATTTTACCCCCGTGATTTTTATCCAATGAAACCCAATGAAATTCTTTAGAGTTAGGGTGAGATTAGGGTGAAGTCACGTTAGGGGGGTAAACTCATTGATTAATGTTTTTGTGGGAAATCTATAGGAGTTACCCGGTCAACGGGTCATGTGGACAATTATAAAGTGCCTTACCATCCGAACGACTTTTTTCTTCACTACTATCGAAAAGAACAAGCCTTAATTCTGAATTTGATGAACCAATCTTGTTCCTTAAAGCGGCTCTAAAGCTTTGGCCCGTCTCACATGTTTTTGGTTAGGTAAGAAAAAATTTTATTATCTAAGTGTTTGAAAACAATTGAATTTAGTAATCTCAGATCTAATGGACTGTTATTGAGTAAAGAAGTGT
Organism: Gigaspora rosea; assembly: GCA_003550325.1. Classification (NCBI taxonomy): domain Eukaryota; kingdom Fungi; phylum Glomeromycota; class Glomeromycetes; order Diversisporales; family Gigasporaceae; genus Gigaspora; species Gigaspora rosea. The sequence continues at coordinate 2,805 of QKWP01002657.1, read as the reverse complement.
TCGTGATAGCATTTCTGGGATGATAAAACAAGAAAAAAAAATGGTCTGCGTATTTGAATAAAACAGATAACAGTTATATTAGTTAAATTGTGTAATATAGCTTTTTTGCATATTTTGAACTTTGACCCGTTTGACCCGGGTCAGAGCAATTTTCGACCCATGACCGGGTCAAAAACTTTATTGTTATCATAAACTGAGAGATTCATGATCGATTAATTTATTGATACACTGATTTATTATTTATTATATTATTTGTTATTTAACAGTGTTGGATCAGACCGGTCAACAGTCATGGTTGACTACCAATACAAATAACTCGGTTAAAATTTAAATATAGGATGCTATTATTATTAGACCAATTTGACCAATTTGACCAGTCTGGTCCAAGAGCTAATTACTGGTTAAATTGGTCAAATTGATCAAATTGATCAAACAGTATATATATAATATACTTATATATTAACCTACATTATTACTTATTATATAATAATCCCAAACTTTTTCTTTTGGATGGCCCGTTTAGTGTCCTATTTTGCTTTTCTGAATATGGGAGATAGTTGGTTTGGCATGCTTAATTGAGAAGTCGACTCGTCAATCACTTAATAATGTTTTAAAGAGACTGCAGTATCATGGATAGTTTAAATTTATCATAATGATGTAATAAATTTTTGAAATTACAAAACAACAATATTTTGTAAAGTAAATTATTTTAGCATTTAAATTTAATTATGTTGGCAACGCTACTATATGTCAAATGTTCGCGTGTAACATCTTGTTATAGTATTATCTATAGTATTATCGTTACGACCTTGTTGTAGCAATAAGGGGTTATATCCGCGAGAACACTATTTCGAATATTACCTGATATGGAGTCAGTCAAAGAGGGTCTAAATACTTCTTAAGCCAGTGGGCTGAATCAATTGCATTTTGTCTGAATAATATTTCTTAAAATTCCATCCATGGATCCGCGTGAATTCTATACATTTAAAGAAAATTTTATAATAATTATAGATTTTCTGTAAATAGTTTTTTTTTAAAAAACAGAGAAAAATATTAATTATTGTCGCAACTGAAGCAGAAATTTTGAGACCTCGATTTAAAAATATAAACCTACCAAAATCCATTTATATTCTCTTATTATCAAAACTAACCTTAACCCCTAACCTAACTATTAATAAAAAAAAAAAAATACATCCCAGAAATTTTTGAAATTTTCATATTAAAATAATTAATATTTCCATTTTCGGCCATTTCCAGCTTCAGCAGCGACATTTATTACAAAGCAAATTCACCTGTCGTTTGTTACAAGCAAAGAAAATTTGTAATTTATATTTTATTATATTTATTACAAAGCAATTTTATAATACTTATTTGATTATAAAGCAAATTCATAAATTTTTTTTAAATAACTATTTAATTTTTTTTCGCAAGGATGAATTTTTTTGATATTTGGCAAAAACATCATCTTTTTGAATAACTAAGCTTAATTTGGGTCCTTTCAAAATTAATAAGTTGAAGTCTATTTTGTCTATTATTTGCAATCACCATTTGAAAAAAATTCAGTTCGATATGTTTGTTTGTTTTTTTTTTGTTGTTAAGGTGAGGTTTTGCCTTTATCTTTATTAATAAAATGTGTGAGATTCCTCGAGGGGTTTCTCGAGGGGTTTCTCGAATTACAAATTATTATACAAGAATTAAGACTCAGACTATATATAAACTAATTCTATCTAAATTATCTGCAACCTAAACCTACTAGAGTGGTTAAAACTCACCTAGATTTGGATGTGGAGAATATAGTTAGTAGGACAGCTATATTTGATCCAATTATATGACCAAATGTCTATTGTTCTAAGTGCTAGCCCAAGGGGTGGGCAAGTATTTGTATTGTTTTCATGTAATTGGTCTGGTAGGCCACATATACAATTATAGGTGTATAGAGCTTTGTTGTGTGAGAATGTGCATGTAGATTTAGTAGATATAGGGTAAGGAGGTTGTTGTAACAAATTTTGTGAAGATTTCCAGTTTGCGAGTTTTATACAATATGGTTTTCATAACTGTTCATGAATTTTTTGTGAAATAAGCAGGAGGAGTTTAACAATAGTATTAGATGCATTTTTGTAGGAGGTATATTGAGATACAATGTTGATAAGTGATAAAGGGATAAAACCTAGAGCTTTGACCCGGGTCAGAAAATAGTGACCCGGGCGGGTCAGATACTTATCCGGGTCATGACCCGGGTCAACGGGTCATGCAGACAATTATAAAGTTTTTTGCTTTTTCAATTACCAAATTAGGGGGCGATTGAATTTTACGAATCCTATGACATACAAAATCACAATTGTAAAAGGAATCACCCGAAGATTAAATAAGCCATTAGAATCAAGTATGTAGTTATTTAAAGAAAAGATTAAATAAATACTTATCATTAAATGTTACGGATCATAATGAAATCGGATTAAAGTGAAATATTTAACGCTCTAAAGCCCACATATACTTGTTTAATATAAACTCTACTCTAAAACTAACCTCTAACCTTAACTACTAACCTTAAAAAATGTGCACAACCCATTTTTATTTTTCGGCGGCTTGCCATTTTTTTTATACATATTTCATTTTAATCTGATTTCACTTTAATCCGCCACACATATTAATATGTAGTATAAAAAATTAACAAGTTATCAAAAATAAATTTTTTGGGGTGTATTTTTTAAGGTTAGGGATTATAGTTTTAGAGTAGAATTTCAGAATTTATATTGTTATAGAATAAGTTGTAGTTAATTTTGGTAGAAATTGGTTTGAAAATTA
>QKWP01002656.1:33109-49215 GCA_003550325.1 Gigaspora rosea | reverse complement strand
CTGATTTCTGAAAGCTCCCTAATAGTTTATTTTTTTTTGTTTTTGTTTTTTTTGTTATTTTTTCGGGTTTGTTTTTTGTTTTTTGTTTGTTTTTTTTACTTATTTTTTTATTTTATTTTATTTATTCCTTACTTCTTTCAGAACTTTGCAAGAAAACAATCTAACTTTCTGGCACTTTGCAAGAAGTAGCAAATATAAGCGAATATAAATGAATATAAGCAAATATGAGCGAATATAAAGAATATAATAGTTTATTTTTTTTGTTTTTATTTGTTTAATTTTTTTTGGTTTCGTTTTTTTTGGATTTATTTTTTATTTTTTTTATAATAATATATAATATATGTAATATTTAAAATATAATATATAATAAAAAAAATTTTATATTAAATAGCGAAAACTTGTGAATATTGTATATTTAATAAATTAAAATAATATAATAACAATAAATAAATAAAAATTTATAATTAAATTGCGAAAACTTGCGAAAACCTGTAAAATATTCAAAAAGCATGATTATGTGAATATAATAATTATTAATTGATATTATATCAGATATATATCGATTAATATTGATATATATTGATATATATCGATTACTATCACTATCGATTATAATTGATATATTGATATATATCAATACCCATTACCCCTGCCAATTACTATCGATAGTGATAGTAATCGATATATTGATATATATCAATTACTATCACTATTGATAGTAATCGATATATCGATATATATCAATTACTATTACCAACGATAGTAATCGGCAGAGGTGATAGGTATCAATATATATCTTACCAGTTAGTAAGGGCGCTGACATTTATTACCTAATATCCATTTACTATAGGGGCTTACCCCCACCCCCAGGTAAGATCTATAAATAGAATTTTGGCCAATCAAATTTAACTAAGGTAAGATTTTTCTTGACCCCCACCTCCTAAAATATTACCTAATAAATGTCAGCACCCTAATCGATATATATTTATATATAAAATTTGCAGATGTAGCTTATAATATAAATTCATATAACAAAAAATATATAATACTCCGGAGTATAATCCACTTTATACTCCAAAGTATTTTACTCCTATTACAAGTATCTTAATAACCCGAGATGGTGTCATGCCAAAACCATACTAGTATGGAATGGGTATACTTTAGGATTACTCTGAAGTATATTACTCCATTAACATCCCTAAAAGTAACCTAGGACTTCGAAGAACTCTGATATAACTCAGATCTGAGTTTGTATAATATTAGCCAAATAGGCATATAAAATTGGCCAAAATTTAAAAAATTTACTATATAAAAATGCAATATTTGATGAATTTTTATACAAGATTTCCTTTTTTAGTAACCTCTGAGTTATGTCAGGGTTCTAGTAACCTGTGGCAAAACAATAGAGAACAACAAAGAAATGAGTTTTTTAACTATATTTTTCTTTAAATTTGGTGCAATAACATTTCTTGCCTTTTTGAACTTTTCGAAATTTCAAAAAGTGGGTAATAAGTTTACTCTCTCTAAAAGATTGGCAATATTTATTTTTTCTAAGGGAGCTTTCAGAAATCAGCTGATTTCTGGGTGGGTGGGTAGATCAGCTGAAGTATCAGGTATAATTCCAGCCAAAATTTTATAATTCCGGCCAAAGTTGTAAAATTATTTTTGACCAAAATTATAGATTTATTAATAATATTTAATAATTAATAACTTTTGATTTACTGGACCAAATTTGATAATTCAACTACCAAAATGATCATCTTAACGAGAAGATTCTAGTGAACCCAAAATTTTTTTAAGCATAGTTCACTATGCTAGGGGCGCGGTTTGGCACTCATTTATTAAGATCAATTTATTATTACATGTTCGATAATCTATTTTTCTAATTTAACCGAACTATCTAAGAATCGTTTATACATCCCTAATCCGTACTCAGGTCCGCCGGACCCTTTCCTATTCTTACCATGTTCATTCGGCATCCCGACTTCCAAACTCATTCAGTCCTTTTAGAAATTTTCGTCCCGGAGGCGGTACAGGACTACTCTGCTTTCCGTCCGGCTTATTAAGGCGGACTTCAGTCCCTTGCTTCGGTCGTTCTTCTGCTTCAGATTAAAGCAGGTCTTCCTAGGTCCATATCCTGCAGCTCTTTTCTTTATTAAGGTCATATGACATACTTCGTAGATGTTTACAACCGGTTTTACAACTAGCTGATCTTATTTAACCGGTGAGTTTCACCGGAACTTTGTCTTCAACCGGAATTCCACCAGAAGTATTCAAATTCAACCGGAATTTTACTAGCAGTATCCAAATCAAGAAATCATATACGCTATATGGCTGTGTCGCCAATCGTGGTCCTTGCATCCTAGTTCAAACCATCCGTCTCATGATCTTGTATAGAATTATATTCCTGGTGGGGCTTGAACCGGCGACCTTGCGACTAAAACGACTTAACGACCTGGGAGTGCAACCACTATGCTATCGACCCACGGGTCTGAATCCAAAATTTTTAAAATCCAACCACAGGATCCTGTGATCAGAATAGATTTGTGTTACTATAAAAGTTCTATAATTTATTAAATAATTATAACCCATTTATAGTAACACAAATTTATTTTGATATTAGGATCTTGTGATTGGATTTAACAATTTTGGGCTTGTTAAAATCCTCTTATTGTGAGGATCATTTTGATAGTAAAATCATCGAAATCGGCCTAGAAGATCAGAAATTATTAATAATTAAATATTAAATTTTAATTGTTAATAACTTCTGATCTACTGGGCTGATTTCGATGATTTTACTACCAAAATGATCCTCACAATGAGAGGATTCTAACAAGCCCAAAATTATTAAAATCCAATCATAGGATCCTAAGATCGAAATAAATTTGTATTACTATATATGGGGGATGGCTAAAGCCATGTACCCACATGATTTTTTGAAATTTTAGTTAAAATTCGTATTAGAGTCTGTTTAGCATTAGGGTTGGAGTTAGAGTTAGGACTAATATAGATAAAATTACCTTCCCAACATTTTTTATTAATGGCCCAAGGTAGGTTTAGAATGCTGTTTTTATGTTCTTGCGTTTTTTTTGTTTTTTGACTTCTTCAGGCTGATCCGTGTAAACAAAATTTACACGACTCCGTTTGGTTAATTTACACGAAAATGTCACATGGGTACATGGCTTTAGACGACTTCTATATATGGGTTATAATTATTTAATAAAGGGGCTACTATTTCCACTATGGTATTTTGCTATTTCCACTATAGTTACACAAGATTTTCTATTTTTAGAATTCAAAATAATTTATACACTTATATTACACAAAGGCCCAGTGCATTGTTTTTGCAAAAATAATTTTTGGTTACATACTACTAATGTTGTATAATGTTACACAAGTTTTATTTTGGTCGGGTCAGCTGGCATTAAGCTTAATGCTGGTTGGCACTATCATGATAATGTCCTCGGCAGGTTAGACATAATTCCAGCCCACCCTAATTCTATATTTAGGTTTAAAACAACATTCAATCATAGTATATATACTGGTTATACAACATATGCATATACGTTATACAAATGCCCAGTGTATTGTTTTTGCAAAAATAATTTTTGGTTACATGCTACTAATGTTATATAACATTACACAAGTTTTGTTTTGGTAATCTAAATCAAGTTGGGCCAATTAAAAATAATTAAAATTATAATATACTAGGGTTCCGCAATTTGATTTGATCTTCAAATATTTGAATCAAATATTTGATCAAATTTAAATTCAAATTTGACTATATTTGATTTGATCAAATTCAAATATGGCCATATTTGATTTGATTTGACAAATATTTGATTTGATTTGAAAATTACTATTAAAAATTCAAATTCAAATCAAATTCAAATTCAAATATTTGAATTAAATCAAATTCAAATCAGAGTCAATTTAATTTGATCAAATTCAAATTGATCCAATATTTGATTTGATTTGAATTTAAGGAACCCTATTATACAATATTATATTAAAATCTAAAAATAGGGGATGGCTAAAGCTATGTGCGTTTATATGTTTTTGATTATTTAATTAAAATTAGGGTAAAGGTTAGTTAGGGATTAGGGTTAGAGCTTAACTTATAAATAAAATTGTTTTTCTGGCATTTTTTATTAATGCTCCTATACAGGTTTAGACACTTGTTTTTTGTATTTTCAGCGTTTTTCACTTTTTTCTTTGTTTTTGTCTCGTCAGGCTGATCTGTAAAGATCAAATTTTACGATTTGATTGGCTTTATATCACGTGAACGCATCTGGCTTTAGATGACCTAAAAATAGTAACCTTTTGTGTAACCATAGTAGAAATAGCAAAATACCATGGTAGAAATAGGCAGTCCCTTAATAAATTATAGAACTTTTATAGTAACACAAATCTATGCCGATCACAGGATCCTGTGATTAGATTTTAACAATTTTGGATTTACTAGAATCCTCTCGTTAAGAGGATCATTTTGGTAGTTAAATCATCAAATTTGGTTCAGTAGATCAAAAGTTATTTACTATTAAATATTATATTTAACTTTTTAATAATTGTAAAATCTAATTGGCTAATTTGGGTATCAGGTGTGGGACTGGTGTTGGTGGGTGGAAATAGGCTCATAGTAAACAAAAATCAGCTGATTTCTGGAAGCTCCCTAATTTGGGAATGCATCTACCAAATTGAAATCAAGTTACAAGTGAAATCGAGTCTATTACAATAAACAATAAGGGTGGTAACATATATTACATAATATAATTTTACTATACCCCCTACCTCCCTCCCCCCTATATAAGAGAAATTGGATTGACTATTATGAACTTCTATATTTAACGTAAAATTTTAGTGACCCCCCTAAAATATTATATAATATCTGTCACCAACCTAAATGATACATAAAGTATTTTAGAGAAAACTTGAAATGAAATTTTTATCTAGAACATTTTATTAGGTATATATATTTTTTCTTTTTTTGTATATTATATATAATACTATAGTAAGGTATTTCTTTGTATAGTATCTGTCACATGATATGTTACAACAAAAATTTTTTTTTTTAAATATAAAGGTAAGACCTTGCTTTTACAACAAAATTTTTTACATATAAAATTTATAAAAAAACATAAAATTACTATAAGCTTTGAATCTTTGATATTTCTTTTTCTACATATTAACTTAAAATTAAATTTTTCAAAAATATAGAACAATGAGAAAAGAACAAATTGAACTTAACAGTTAAAAATTAAATTAAAATTTTGCTAATTTTGCACAAAATGAAAATGTAACTTCGCCAAAAACAAATATTTAACAATTTTAAAATAATAAGTATGTGTAAAATCATGCTCTAAACAACTTTACTTAGGCGACAAAAGTAGGTTATCTTGTAAGAAAAAATAGGTTACCTATGTACTAAAGTAAAATTTTTTGAGTTTTCCCATTTTTTATCAAAATAGTCTATTTTGGGTACTTAAACAAAGTCATTTAGTATGCAATTTTACTTGTATTTAAAGTCAACCTGTATTTTTGTGGCTATTTACTAGATAAAAAATAGGGTCAAAGTTAGAAAAATTATTTTTTCTGAAAAATTTTTTTTTCTAATTTTGATCCTATTTGATAAAAAAATCAGTTTTATATTGAAAACTCAAAAAAATTTTACTTTAGTACATAGATAACTCATTTTCTTACAAGGTGACCTACTTCTGTCGTCTAAGTAAAGTTGTTTAGAGCATGATTTTACATATACTCATTATTTTAAAATTGTTAAATATTTGTTTGGTGAAGTTACATTTTCGTTTTGTACAAAATTAGTAAAATTTTAATTTAATTTTTAGAAAAGATATGCTTGTCACCAGCGGTGACAGTAACCAGATAAGGGTTAGGATTAGATTTAGAGTTAAAAAAAAGTTGATTATATAATAAAGCACCTTAAAAAGCATTTTAACTAGAACAAAATATTGGTTTCATAGACACAATTTGAAGTTATTGTGATTTGTAATTTTTTGAATTTTTTTGTCATATCTAATCTAGCAATTTGATTGGTTCAGAACTATAACCATGATTACAAATAGATTCACACTAATTTTTAAACTCAATTTTTCTTCTCTTTTTGTTCTATTGTTATAAAATAGGTTTTAATTTTGGCAAAAATTAGTTTGAAAATTAGAACTTAATAAGGAAATTTTGTAATAACTGTATTTAGTAATAGTGATATGCGAAATTGATGTGCAATGACACTCAATGACGCTTAGCGACGCTTAATGACGCTTAGCGACGCTTAACGACGCTTAGTGACGCTTAATGATGCTTAGCGACGCTTAACGACGCTTAGCGACGCTTAGCTCAATAGATATATAAACCCACCTTATTTCCCTTAGTTTTAGACAGATCCAGACATTGTATTTTATCTTTACCTTTATATTATTTATCCTCCTCTCTTATTTATTAAATAAACTCTTGGGATTTCTAAGGAACAGACACCTTGGAATAGCCCTCTTGTTAAATTAATAAACTGTGTATTATCTCTTGTTGTTTTATACCGAACTGCCTCAGAGAAGTGTGTAGTTTCTTACAGACATAAAAGAAACTATACTTCCCTCTTGCACACCGCTTCACGCCCAAAGTAAGGGATCTCAGGAGCCGTGTGATTGTTACTCTATCGGAATTAAAGAAGGCTTCCGGTACCGTAACACTATATTCCTGAAAAATTTAATTTTAAGTTAATATAGAGGAAGAAACATTAAAGATTCAAAGCTTATAGTAATTTTATATGTTTTTTTTTATAAATTTATATATAACAAAAACTCAGTCATAAATAGTGTGACAAAGTTGGTAACTAGTATTATATAATTTTTAAATATAGTATTTGTCAGTATTATTTTTTTTTGTTTTTTTTTGTTTTTTTTTTCTCTATATTAGGTTTTTATATTCTTTTTTTTTTTTGTTTTTTCTTTTTTTGTATTGACTATTTCTCTTTTAATATACTTTATTTTCTTGGTAGTTTTTTTTACTTTCTCATTTTCATTTTGCCCATTATAAAAAAAATTTTTTAAAGAAAAAAGTATGATTCTAATATGGTATTAACAAACCATTTAGTGATATTTGGAATACAAGTTTTAAGTAAGTTTAGAACACTTTTAGAACCCTAGATTTGTTATATAGCAGGTCATATTAGTATCGTACCTGGGTACTTTTGTGTTTAGTGAGTTTTTATTTAGTTGTAATTTGTTATATACTGCTTATATACTTTAGGATGATTAGCTATTAGGGGGCATCCATAAATAACGTTATACAAAAGGGGGTTTGATGAACAATAACGTTTTTCTCAATAAGTAGAGGGGGTCAAAAAATATAATATAATTTTTTTAGAAAAAATTGGCTAAAAATTGAACCATTGGTCCAAATTTAATGATTTTGGTACTATTCGATTTGTCTCGGTAAGAGGAGTCAAATGATACTAATTTTATTTCATTTGGATTACTGGATTAAATTTATTGGCCAAATACTATTAGTTATTATATTTTCTTATAAAATTATTATAAAATCAATAGTTTTTTGTGAATAACTATTGATCCAGTAATTCAAATGAAATGATTTTGGTATCATTGGATTTGTCTCACTAAGACGAATTGGATAGTTCCTAAATCATCCAAATCGGATTACTGTGTCACAATATATTCAAGTTTTTGTATATAAACATACGGATTTTAAAAAATTTTTTTATATAGTAGGGGGTCAAGCGCTACTATAAGGGGATACACAGCGTTAATTTTTCAATTAAAATCTACTGTGCAGATACCACACAATTCATAAACTTTTCTGTGCAGCAAATTCTGAGAAAATGCTTGCAATTGTGCACCCTACTTATAAAATGACAATTATTTCTGTATGGCATCCGCATATCTACTGAAAAAAGATGTGTGCAAATTTTTGTTTCTGTGTGCTGCGCATAGTGCGCACAATGAAAAATAATCACTGGAGTACATAACGTTATTTATAGATACCCCTTAGTATATATTTAGGGGCGTGCTATTTATTACGTAATAAAATCTTATTAATAGCTACCACCCTTCATGTATGGTGTGATCTTAATACTAATTGGTCGATTTAATTGTCGTGTTGGGATCCGTTCACGTGATCAATGATCAGCCAATCAACTATAGAAATCACATCGAACACTAACAATTAGTGTTCCAAGTTGGTAAATATTGTGCAACTGATATTAAGTTGTTAAAGATTCATGACTATCATCTGTTCGAAGAATAAAATTTGGATGCATAAACATGTTACTAACAAGCTTTACATGGTTTGAAATAGAAGTAGAGATTCGCATAAGTTTATTGTTCAATGATTCTGTGTTTCTCTTAATAAAATCAAATGGGTCTCACATTTTGAAATTACTACCGTAATACTGCAGTGATTAGTTGAAAAGTTGCCAACTAGCTAATTTTTCAACTAACGATTTGAAACTTTAAAGAAGCTTACAGATTAATAAATATATGCAAAAAAATTTATCACTTATAATTAAGAATACTAGTACTAACAGTGTCCATTTTTTTTCTACTGTAGTTTATTAATATCTAATAAAAAACTGATAATACCGCTACATTATAGTATATACTACAGCAACTTGATCCTAAATTAAGAACCCTATATAACATATATACTAAAATGAACCCGAATCTAATAAATATAGTTGTCACGTCGAACCCATATTTGCACTTTAAAACTCATCGCTTTTTTTTATAATTCTAACTTCTCCTTTAAGTCTTTGTTTTTAAAGTCTAATCTAGTTACCCCATCCACCGAAAAAGAAACCTATCAATTAGTTGCTCTCGTTCATATTTGTTGGCTAAACTGCAACGACTTTCCGGTTGCAGATAAATAATTGCTTGATCTCTTTTTATTTCGCCCAGAATTTTATTATAAAGTATGCGTTATATCGTAATCTCCCAGTAGAATGCTTTTTTTTTTTTAAACTTTTTATAAATTAAAATTTATCGACACAGCAACAACCAACATTAGCCCTTGTAATACTGCATGGCTAGTAGCATTGCTAGGGTTAATGCTAATCATCGCTATATCAATATGACGATATTGGTACAATTCCCAAAAATAAAATATAGTATGAATAAAGCGAATAAAATACCAAACCAATAAGTCATTCTATGAATAACTATACTCATGAACTACGCCCCGACTAAATGTTCATGTTACGCATTTAACTACGCTACTTAGCCCCTATTGACTTCCATTTTGGTATGAATTATTTAATCAGGGAATAATACAGATAAGGGAATTATTTACGAGCACCATGAATAGGACTGTGCTTGGAATACGTAGAACCCCAGTAAGAGGACCCCGGACATCTCTCATATAGGTCATAACTGATCTGCACAAATTTTAAGGTTTTTGCTACCTCTAAAATCAAGTAAATTTGCTAAAAATTCAATTATTATATGAAGTTTTTATAGTAATTTGCTAAAAACTAAATTATTACATTTAGATAATGCTCTTAGGTTCAGGTGCTCTAAAAAAATTTGTGCAGCATATAAAAATACATTTTACTGGCATATTTACTTTTATATTTCTTGAAAATTTAAGAAGAGATACTTAATTTTGGATTTTTTGATCAAAAAATCAAAAATTAAGCATCTTTTCTTAAATTTTCAAGAAATATAAAAGTAAATTTACTTGAATAATGTATTTTTATGTGCTAAATAAGTTTTATTAGAGCAAAATATTATAATTATTTAATAAAATTTTGGGTATAGTATTATTTTATTAATAAAATTAAGGAATTGCTATTCTATTTTGTCACTTAAATATTTTAACTTTTAAAACCTTTTATTAATATTATCCCTATAAGTTCTTGATCAAATTTAATAAAAATTTTTTTATTTGAATTCTATAGATTCGTACAATTAAAATAAAAAAATTTTCATCAAATTTGGTCAAGAACTCGTAAAGATATCTTTGATGAAAGTTTCTGTAAATAATTTCAACACAGCTTCTTTGCAATATGTTTTTTTGCTTTTTCAAAATAACCCACTGTTCGGCGATGATTTACAAGAAATTTTACTATGCTAACTAAAAAAAAATTTATAACAAGACTTATAGCGCATATCATGGACTAATAGAATTTCAAATTTCATGAAAAAATATTGAAAACTCATTAAGATATTAACGTTTTTGTAAATTTGAATGCAAATTTACAAAAACGTTAATATCTTTATAAGTTTTCAATATTTTTTCATGAAATTTGAAATTCTATTAGTCCATGATATGCGCTATAAGTCTTGTTATAAATTTTTTTAGTTAGCATAGTAAAATTTCTTGTAAATCATCGCCGAACAGTGGGTTATTTTGAAAAAGCAAAAAAACATATTGCAAAGAAGCTGCGTTGAAATTGTTTACAGGAACTTCATCAAAGATATCTTTACGAGTTCTTGACCAAATTTGATGAAAATTTTTTTATTTTAATTTTACGAATCCATAGAATTCAAATAAAAAAAATTTTATTAAATTTGATCAAGAACTTATAGAGATAATATTAACTACAATTACTATGTGAATTACTAACTAAATCACATTTCTATGCAATTGCATTACATATTTATTTGTTTATTGATATACAATCACGATCAATGATCATAATACATATGCGGGGTAAGTACCAAGTTGCTATTGATACTAAAACCTGATTACATGCTACAACTACTTTTATTTATTTTTTAATTATAATTGATTATCACTTTACTCTATATAGCCATTAACAACTTGTTATATCTGGATCGATCATTATAGCACAACTTAACTTGTTACAATAATTTTTGCAAAAATGTGGGTAAATTGCTAAAAATAAAATATAACATGCATAAAATCTTTGTAATTCGCCAAAATATTCAATTATGATCCTTTTTAAAATTAGCTTCAATTTGCTAAAATTTAAATTTGGACCTTAGATCAAATTTGAATCAATTTGCTAAAAAAAATATATAATATATATCAGAGATGTCCGGGGTCCTCCCCAGTAAGTATTAACTATATTTTAAAGATTTGGGGCAAATGGTGGGGGAGATTAGTTAAAACAGTCATAAGATACTAAAATGATGCATGAATAAAACTTTTCTTGGTAAACTAGTAATGGCGTTGGTTTTAAATTTGTAATTCCGTATTAGCTTATCTTGCATTTGATCTTGTTTTTAAAAATTTGGGGCAAATGATGGATAGAGCAAGAAAAATGATTGAATAAAACTTATCTAGTAATCGAAGATGACAGGCTAGTAATGTTGTTGTTTAAAACATAATTACTGCATTTGGTGTTTGGTTGTGCTGCTTATATGTGAAAATATTAAACAATCAGTATAAAAGCGACCCAAAAAATGTACTAAATTACTTATCACTTTTGTGGGTTTTAGATTATCATAAAAAAAATATGCAAAGTTTTTTAAAGGCTTCTAAGTTTGATACCCAATTTTTTTATAAACCGCCCACTGACTTATATCAAGAGTTTTGTAATGCCTATGCTTATTATGAACAGGCAGCTCTTTATAATATCGCTTCAAACAAACAAAAGTTATTAGGCTATGCATGAGCAGAGTGAAAAAAAATTCGGGCAGAATAAGCCATCATTTGTGAGAGAATACAAGCATATTTAGCTACTGAACCTCATATAATCCATTCATATCAACGAATAATGAGACCACCACCAACTAATTCTGTTCAAATCTCGTCTATTTCAATGCCAAGTCCGTTATGAACTTCCATTAATGGAAGCATTATGGCAAAGAATGCCAGAGCGCAAAATGATGCAATTGAAAAGATCAAAGAGGCGACCCAACTAATATTGGAGTATGAAAAGTCATATCTGCTGATATCAGATAACAATTTTAAAAAATCAATTATGTCGCAAATTGAGGCAAAAAAAAAAATAATTGAAAAAAATGAAAAAAAATTTAAAAAAACTTAAGGGTCGTGCAGAAGCACAGGCCAAATTTAGAGCGAAGAAGCTGAAACAGATAAATGAAGGAGTTGTTGAGCAATACGATACTCCTAGAAGACCACCTGTAGCAATTCTTTATCCAGATCTCTGGGATAAAATACATGACTGTGTTGAATTCGGCACAGCTCACACCAAATGAAGGAAAACAGTTATTAAAGTTTGTACTATTAAACATTTGTGTGATTCGTTGAAAGAAAAATATAATATATACCTTTCTTGTCAGAGTCTGTCTACATATCTGGAACCTCGTTATAAACACACTTTTGCCACGCGTCATCATCATCATTCAGCCAAAATTGGACTTGCATCTGTAGCTAGAACTGATATGAAGCCGCATATTGACGAACATTACTGTTTGGCATCTGTCAAAGTGGCTCGAGTATTTACTGAAGTTTTTGCTAAAGATAGTATTATCATCTCTCAAAATAATAAAGCCAAAGTTGGCTTAGGTGTTCCTGCAGTAGGTCGTACATTTAAAACTATACAATCGATAAACGAACCAGTTACAGTCAAAGATCATGACTTTTAAAAGGAAAAAATGAAACTTATACCTTCTGTATATCTCCTTATTGATCCAACAAATTCCAATACTAATTTCGATACTGGCTAGCTTATCATTTTTATTAGACCCGAGTATTTCGTAGGCACGTCGTCAGTAATACATATGGCAGATTTATTAAGTCTTATCTATGATCAGCAATTTGCCTCTGTACTACTAAGATATAACAAAGTTAAACCTATTTGGGTCCTCCTCGTAGATGGCAAACCGGATGAAAATCCTAGACATTTTAAAAATATTGTCGAGTATTGTAATTTATTTTGTGTCCTTGACCTTGATTATTTAACGGTTCATATGCATGCTCCAGGTCAAAGTACTTACAATTCTGTAGAGCATGGTATGGCTTCTCTCTCTGAAAAGCTTGCTAGTATTACACTATCTGTTGATGAGTATGGATCACATTTAGATACTCAAGGGAATGTTAAAGATGAAGAATTAGCTCGGCATAATTTTGAATTTTCTGGACAAAAATTATGTAATATTTAGAATAAGGATAACGTGCATGGCAAACCTGTAACAACAAAATATATTGATCAAATCGATCAGCCATTTTAAAATGTCGAGCCTACAACATGGAAATGGATTAAGAATCATGTTTAGCTATATTATTACTCAATAGATGTAAAAAAGTGTAAAAATTGTCAGTGCGGTAGTGAATATAGGGCTCCCGATGCTACCATTCTTCTGGATCAAATTAATAGATTTCTCCCTCCATTACCAAAGGCAGAAATAACCATTTTATTGACCCGATACATGCCCTTCAATATTTTGATAAGTTGAAGATCCTGCCATATGATCACTATTGTCCATCAATCTTAACAGAAATGTATTAACACTTGAGTTGTGATGTATATAGTAAATATTACCCTACCTTAAAATTTATAGCAGAGCATAAACGTCGCCAGCATCATGTAAAACGTGGTCGGGCTCAAAAATCTTAAACGCAAAGCATCTACTTATAATCAATTAAATTTTGGGGTTGCTGAAGATGTTGTGGTATTAATTGAATATAATGAGAATTGGCCAGAAAAAAAGACTACGTATGTATGTGAACTACAATCTGATACTGAGTAGCATATGTACGTAATACAGTACTGCAGTAATATGTAAAATGAAATTATCAATATCATACTAAAATTGATATGCATATGATTTTTAAATATTTGATATGTATTCAGCATTATGACCGTAACATATTTTTAATTGAAGCTGCTGTCCCATATAAAATTTCCCACATTATCATTCCGAATAAATAAATATTTGATGACAGATAAGGTTAACCTGTTAAAATTTCAGGGGCAATATACGACTGAATTCCATCTTTTTTTTTTTGGAATTAGACCTCAGATCAGAGATATACCGCTATGTAAGTCATCTTGTAAAATGTTTTCACTGTAGGATTAATGTTTTATGTTTCCATTTCATTCGATGAAGGTATCTTGTAAAGACAGTTCCAACATACATATGGGCGAAAATATCCATTTAAAACACCATGATTATGATATAAATTTATAAGTAATTCAGGTACAAAATTTATAAGCACCCAATACAAAAATTCATAAGCACATAATCGGGCTTATAATTTCCGATCAAATAATCACAATATCACTAGCTCAAATTTTATTTACTCATGCTAAATAGTCACTAAAATTGGAGATTTTGCCCATATGTTAGATCTTGGATAAATTTATTTTTATGCTTTAGCCATTTTTGTTGAAAATAATGACCTTGCCGATAACTTTTATATTAATTTATTTATTTATCTTGGATCGTGCGCTCTAATTTATATATATTAAAAATATAATGTTAATAAGCTATCACTTACCGCAAAGCATTAAAACTCAAAACTTCTCTTGGTGATATATAAATAAAAGAGTGTAAATTCTAATAAAACACTCTGATCATACTAGAATAAAATCGAGTTAGTAATTTTTTTACCCTTCTATGTTTCATTTAACAGGCTTAGCTAGAGTTTAGTTTAGTGTTTGTACCTGGATTGGGTATTACCCGAGTTATCCGTGGATAATCAGATATTCGGATTGCAATCATAGCTACCCGGATCGATATACCCGAATAATACCCGGGTAGGTATATCCGAATAATAACCGGATATAAATAAATATCCATAATTGGTTAATTACAATTACGTGCTATCTGCTATATACTTAAACGCTATATATTGGAAATGCAATTCTTTATTAAGAGATTTTTAATATGTATAACAGGATTGTAATCAATATAAGATGTTTAAAGTGACTTGGTAAATTTATTTATTAGTAATCGATCGAAATTCTAAATCGTCACGAATAAAAACTCATATCTTCATATAAATAGCTATATTTGTAATGAGCTAATACCAACAGAAATCTTTACTATGAAATCTTGATAATATAATCTTATCAAAGTTGGATGAAGGGTATGTTTGAACGTTTTAAGTTTAGCTTGTAGGTACAATAAGTTATAAAACTCGGCAATTTTTTTTTTTGAAAACTTATTTTTTGTAATCCAAACTCTGACTATAATATAGGCAAATAATATGAAGTTGAGCATTATAAGGTTCATAAATTTTGAGAATAATTAAAGTGAAGTAGTGGGGTACAACGATATTAAACAGATTAATCAATTTGATATTGGAGCAAGTACTTTTGACTTTTTTTTTATTAGCCATTAGTGCTCTAGAATAGGATTTTTTGTACAGTATTTTGTTTTTGGCTTTTTTTTTTTTTTCTTAATAAAATTCGGCCTATCAGAGTTTTATTTACTGAATTACTTCGTGATTACAAAATTACTTTAGTAGTTTTAGAGAATGTACTCGGGTAGAAATTACTATTATGTAACATAGTAATTTTCCCGGATAGCCCGGATAATTTAATAATACTCGGGTAGAGGTTTTCCCAATCTCTAGGTAGTTTATAAAACAAAGGTTGTAATTTTTTTGGTATTCGTGGTATTAGTAACTGCTAATATGTAAACATATTGTGCAACATTCCTCCAATCAAATTTATGCTTCAATCACCCGGATATATCTCAGGTAGACTGAGTAGAATTTTATAACTGTCGATTACTCGGATAACCTGTGGGTTTACCCGTCGGATATCCGGATAGCATTTTTTTGACCGGGTACAAACACTAGTTTAGTTAGCTTTTTATTCTAAAACCCTTATTATATTTAAATATTATATTGACTTAATCGTTTTACATATTGGTCTACATCAGGAAATTTTATATATAGATATTGATCTATATATAACAGTTAATTGTTTTATATCGATTAAAAAATAACGATATCTATCGATTAACTGGCTAAAAATCGATATATATTTAAATCGATATATATCATTTTCTATATTAAATCATTAAATATCTACAAATCGATTATAATTGGAATTATTTAAAACAATATATAATGATTAACAGATCTTTAACAATTATACAGTGTTTTAACCACATTACAAAAATTTCATCCCAGATTACCGGGTAAAAAAAAAAAAAAAAAAAAAAAAATTCAAAAAAAAGTAATTTAAAAAAAAA
>QKWP01002656.1:0-15389 GCA_003550325.1 Gigaspora rosea | reverse complement strand
GATGAAAATTTTTTTATTTGAATTATATGGATTCATATAATTCAAATAAAAAAATTTTCATCAGATTTGATTAAGTGGTTGCAGAGATATCCTTGATCAAAGTTTTAAAAAACTTAAAACTGTAAAGCAGGTTTTACTTTAAAAACCCAGGTTTTACTTTAAAAACTCAGGTTTTATTTTGTAATAAAAAAAAACCAGATTTTACCTAATGAAATGCGGATTCATGCAGCTATGTTTATTAAACTCAGATTTTACCTATGCATTTCAGGTTTTACATGATACAAATGATAAACACAGGTTTTACTTTTTTGCAACTCAGGTTTCACCCTGTCGTATAATAATAATAATAATAATAATAGGAATTTAAAATATATATATATATTTTTTTTTTTGAAAAAATTGGGTCAGCGGGTTATGCAAAACTAAAAATTAACTTTGCGTGACCTAATAATAAAATGACTAGGTTTTTTAAATTCGTAAAGAGTTTACAATATAAGAAATTGGTATAGTTATTCTAGAAATAAATATTAAACATTGTGTGATCATAAAAAATGACAAATAAGTTTTATCTTATAGAATTGCCATTTATTTATAACATAAATAAACTGTATAGTGCAAGAAGTTAAAAATTCAATTTCTCTATGATACATGAACTAAACTTGAAAATAAATTTCTTGAATTATCGATCTAAATAGTATAAGATCTAGAATTCTTAACCTCTTTAATATGCAAAGAATATATCTATAATAGCAACTATTCTACGTATGCTAAATAAGCTACTACTGTGAATGACAGATTTAGCTTATCTTCAACGACCTTTAGTCTATTTTAGGTTTAGATTTTCTATTTTTAAATCGAATATATCAAAGTGTTTTAAAATTTAACAATCGATCAGATTTTTTTAGATTGATTATCGATTTTTGCATATTATTTAAAACATAAAATCGATAATGTTCAATATGTTCGATCCCTTATCAAATAATCGTATACAAAAAAAAATTTTATGATCGGTCATGATAGTGTCATGATCAAACAAACCAAATGATCGATCACGGAATGATCAACTATTATCTCTAATATTTTATTGATCATATAACCTATACTAACTTTAACATGACAAAAAAACCATATTAGCGCTCATCTTAACCCTAACTTTAAAAGGAGATTATTTATAAAATATAAACAGTCTATTGTTACAGCATATAGACTAAAGTTCTATTTACTAAAGAAACTAAATAGTATAGCTTATAACCGCAATACTTAATTATATTTAATTGTTCTTTTTATTAGAGCATCTAGGAGCATAATGACCTGTTTTGTGATATAATCTATATTTACGTCTGTTTGCACTATTTTATTATCAATATCATCAATAAACACTTGTTGTGTCTTACAGTTACTTGCTTGGTATTTTTTATTAAAAGCTTTCAATCATTGATTTGGAGGTCTACCTTTACCTTTACATACAATTGGGTTTTCAACATCATCAACATTATAAACACACCCATCAGATAACGTAATACTGAACAAAGCCTGATTATCTTTATTATAAACCAGTTGAGTTTGAGTGTTTCGTATTGCTTCTTTTTCAGCAATATAAGATAAGATAAGCTCATCTAAATTATTTTGATCTTTGTCTTCTAATGAATAGTTTAGTGCCTTCTTAAAATGACCTATAATGCGACTATAATCTATTTTTTGAACTTCTTGAATGTTATGATAATATCTAGGAATAAAGCTTTGCCCATTATTTTCGCCTTGATGCTTCTGAGATGATGTGCCAATGAATGGTTCATTATAGATAAAATCAACATTTTTCCAAGTATTATCATTTAGCTATCTTGTTGGAATTAACATAACATAAAATAAGGCATATGAATTCTCAACTATTAATTTAATTGATGATCCGCGAGTCAACTAGAGAAAATGATCTGCAATTACTAAGTAAATGTAATGCAATTTTAATAACAAAAAATCTGATTTGTAAATGTGTAGATTTTTTATATATATATATATTTTTTTCTGCATTCAACTCGACTTTTGAAGTTGAGTTGAATCTTTTAACATCCCTAATTATATAGGTTTTGTTATTTTTTTTTAGTTAGTTTATTTTGTAACTTTATAGCGCACCAAACAAATAAACCTTTTTTAAATATTACAAACTACCAAGTTACTGTTTTTTTTGGTCTCCGTAAATATAAACTGCCACGAACATACAACTTAGAACTTAGCTATATATTCCACCAATTATTACAGAATTTATTTACACATTACTTCAGAATGCTTCTACTTATTAATTTAAGTTTTAACCTACTTGCTAGTTTAGAGTCCACTTACCCGCTAGTTTAAACCCAGTCTACCTACTACCGTAAAGTATCATATAGATCCACCATGAATTAGACCCAGCGCGAACCACAAAATCTATATTAATCAATCACGGGGTTTTTTAAATATTTAAAATGCCTATTATAAATACAAAGTGTGTATGCACTTTAAATATTTTTTATTTCACGATATAGCCTCATAGCGCATACTAGACCCGGGGTCTATGGTTTAAAAATTGGTGGATTGTAAAAGACCCGGGTCTTGTAGAGTACGGCACTTTTCGGTAATTTAGAGCCCATACAACCTAGCCTACCCCTTCTCTAGTCTAGAATCTATTAGACATTGAATGTAAAAATAAAAAATAAAATCATTTCATCTTGTATTAATTATTATAATTTGAATCATAACATTGTACATATTCGATTATATTTTTTATTAATTAATATATAATACAACTATTTAATGTTCCTCAAATAAATCTTTATTTAATTCTCAATATTGGAATTGGACATATGTCTAATGATTTTGAAATTCAAATTTCGTCGGCTATGTTCTAAAAATTTTCCAAAAAATGTTCTGAATAGAGTCGATTTTCTGAATACTAAATATTGTACTGATTTTGTACAATGTTTATACCAATGTTGTCGACCCAAAAATTTCTTTTTTTACATCACGGTATAAACATTGTACTGGCATTCGGAAAATTAACTCTATTCCAAACATTTTTTCAGACAATACCTACAATAACTGAACCAACTTTTTTTTATAGGGCAATCGAAATAGTTCGCAAACGTCTAAGTATATGTCAGGTTTGTTGTGCAGATTTTTTGAACTAAGAGTTAGATTTTAAAATTAGTTGTAAGAAACGTACTATGATCAGGAAATTTCATGTTCGTTTTGTCAAAAATCTGAATAAGAAACTACCTTTAGTGACTTAATGGAAATCTTTCCTTAATTGATTTCACTACATTATTAAAATAACTTACCGTGTTCTATCAGCTCTTATCTCTGCAGATTTTGAGAATAAACAAAAGTCTTATGTCCATCTTTTTTCAAATACAATTTTTTCATCTAACAATATCTAACATTACCATATAATGGTAAAAAAATATTGGTACGGTAGTACAAGTATATCAGTGGATATTTGATTCAACCACTGATCTATGCCTGTACTACTGTACCAATATTTTTTACACATATACGATGACTTATTATATCTATTAGCGTCACCTATCACTGCTGATTTTTGACAAAGATAAATGTATTATGTTCATTCTTTCAACTCCGTCATATCAATATCTAACATTAAATGTTTCAACTAGCATCACTCGTCCCTGCAGATTGTTTTTGCGAAGTGTATGCTAATAATGCTTTTTCATCCAATAATCCAAAGCTGTTATCACTTACTATCCGGAATCTAATAAGATCAACGTAGCATTCTTGGAAAGTGTACCTGCAAAGAGCATTGTTCTCGTACATTGCATTTGCTAACCTTTTTTAGTTTTAGACCCAAGATTATGCTCAAGATCCAAAAAAGTTAGTCATAATGTGCATTGGTTTTCTACTTTTTAAAAACCAAGTACACCTAGATAGTGCTAGAACAACGACTATAAAAAAAAAATAGAGTTTATGTAATACGAACCTTGTATGATCACCTCATATATTAGAGTCTACTATATTTAAGATCTCGTACCATTGCAACATAGAATAGTAAACAATCTGTCGAATACATACTAAAAATCTAAAAAAAAAATAAAAAAAATTAATTAATTTGTTATAAAAAAGCTAAGAAAGACGTATTACGAATTATCTTGATATCTAATTAACATAGGGTTTTACTTAGTAAATGCCACGTGCTTACTGAGTAAAGTTCTCCAAAAAAAAAGGACTGTTTCTAATATTCTTATAATTAGAAGCTTATAGTATTATTCTATCGTTTATGCTACTTTAATACTATATTTGTTTAAAATTTATGACCTTATCTTATAAGCTAAAAATTTCAATTCGACTTTGTGTTATAAGTAAGCTGCATTACATTTTACTAAGGAAAATTCTCTGATTGACTGACGGATCATCAATTAAAGTAATATCGGCAAATAATTTCATATGAAACCAATAGTAAACATGTACACAAACCTGTACCATTATTAAGTATAATAATGTACTAGTACGAATTTGGTATCATATATGGAATAGCTTGCCAAATTTCTTTAATTGACTTTTTTGAAACTAAGTTTATAAGTGCCTTTAGATAAGTCTGTTGAATATCGTAATAATCCTCAATACTTTCTATCATTTTCTCTTAATTATCCTGATTACAAAAATATAAGGTAATTGTAAAAAAAAACTTACTATTTGACTATCATTTAATTCATTATATTCATTTGAGTTTTGGTCTTCAAATTCAAAAGCATGACTAATATCCAATTTTTCACATTTATAAAGTACTGATTCAGAATATTAAAAACCCTTTCCCAAACATCTGTACATCACTAAGTAAACAAAAAAACGGAAAAGAGTATACAAACACATGGCTTTTATTGTAAAATAATTAAGTAATTAATTAATTAAATAAAAAGACAAACTACAACAACACCTAGGAGAAGCTGAAAAGAAAAGGAAAGACAGAGAACGACAGAAGTAGTCGAAAAGACAAAACTACACAAGAACAGGTCTTCGGACCAGATTTGATAACTTTGCTCAAAGGGATGGAAGCATCCAAAGAATTTGAAGCAGCACAAGAAAGTTTTACAGAAAGATTAATTAGACAAGACGAAGAGGCTGCTCAAAAAATAGAAGGAACAAAGAAAATCAAAAGAAAACACTTGACAAAAGATAAAACCGAACTCGAAAATGGGGATAACGGCTTAAACACTGAAAACACAGAAATGACGTCATCGGAAATGGAAATCAAAACAAACACCGAAATGGAAATCGATCTGACATCATCGCAGACGAATATAGAAAATGCTGATCTACAGGGGTTTGGCACGGGAACCGAGGATCGACAGCCGGGTGTAGAAATTACCGAGGTACCGGGAACTGACACAGAAATGGAAGATCGACAGCTATCGGACAAAAATTTAAGCGATCACGTACAACTAATGAAACTAGATCCACAGTTTGAACAAAGGTTGGCGGAAAGACTAGAGGAAGAGTTGAAAAAGGATAGAGAAAATGAATTAGTAAAAGAAAAAGAAAAGAAGGAGAGTGCAAGTAAAGTAGAGAAAGGAAAAGAAAAAGCAAAATTATCATACAGTGAGGTGGCCAAAGGTCCAGGAAAAGATATAAAGAGGCCTTTTGACGAAGAACGACAGAGTAAAATCAGCAGAGGCATAGACAAAGTATTGAGGGCTAATAGCGAATTAAAGACCGAGGAATTCGATGGAAGGAAATGGCATAAAAATAATATACTAGCAGCTTTTGAAGCTATGGCAGAGTTAAAGGAGTTTATAAAACACAAATTCGAGAGTAGAAAAACGGCAATGAAGATTCCAGAGGCTATAGAAAGGAAAATGCATTATAGAGACAAGGCATTCTTTAGAACCTTTACACGAAGATTCGAAATACAACCTAAACACCAGCTGGAATTTTTGGAATTGTTAAATGAGGCAACAGAGCGATACAAGAAGAGCTACGGAGCACATGTACTAAATAAGAACAATAAAGAGCAACTCTATGACAAATTAAGGAAGAAACTGGGCCTAGATTATCTAACAAACCAGGAATTTGGAATGATGGATGCACACCAAATAACAGTATTAATACTGTATGTAGTTGGTTTTGCGAGGATCCGAAACAACCTTAACTACAATGACTTAAAGAAAGCGATCGAAGAAGTTCAGGTGGAAGTTAGAAGAAAACTACCAACAGAATGGAAAGAGATTCCTTTAACGATAAGAAAGGGACTACCCTGTGAGCTACCGATAGAAAACTCAAAGTGGACGGGAACAGTAGCGATCATCCTAAGGAAAATATATGCATTCGAAAGACTACCAGAATCGTATATCAGTGATAAAAGAGAAAGATTACCGGACTACCCTGAGGATCTAAGAGCGGAAGTAAGGAAACTTTTTCCACTAACCAAAAGAGAAGAACTAAGGGACCTGAGAAGGAGAAAAGAGGAATTAAGTAAATACTACCATATGAGGGCGTTACCAGATGATTATTTCGAACTACCAGCAAAGAAATTGGAATTACCTGATGCAGTCCAAGATCTAACACCACGACTGAGAGAGATGTTCCCGTTTTGCCCAAGAGATGATGAAGATTTCAAAGCACATATAGAGGAACTCAGGAAAGTCTATGCATTTAAATACTTACCCAACGATTATATAATCAGAAAGAAAAGATTACCAGCCAAACCTGAGGAACTGGCGTTAAAAGAGAAGTTTGAGTTTCCAATAATGTCGACAGAGACGGCAATAAGGTTCATTGAGCAGATACCAAGCTTCTATAGAGTGGTAACACCCTTACCAAGAGAATACATAGGAGTAAACTATACATCATTAGAAGATCTACCAGTAAACTGGGAAGACGTAACCAAAGTGAACCTAACCCTACCGATAACAAACACAAAAGAGCTGATGATCGCGGTTAAGGCATTAAGGGAATTTTATTTCTTCTGGAAAATACCTGAAGATTGGATACAGATTAGGGAAAAAGAAAATGACAAGAAGACAAAGGACGAGGAACGTTTCCCAACAAGCATCGAAAAATTAAATGAAGAACTACAAAATAAGAATATAATCGATTGCCCGAAATTCCCAATCGAGGAACAAGAAGAAGTAATTGAAGCGATAAATTTACTACAAGAAATTTTCAGAATTGAAACAATACCAGAATGGGTGTTTAATATAAAGGAACTTCCAGAACCTGACTGGAAGGTGTTTGGAGAAGATGACTACGAACTAGTAGATACAGAAGATACAGATATGGCAGAAATAATTTAAGCCATGAACAGTAATCAAAGGAACAGTGGTCCAAGTTCATCGAACAAAACAACAATTAAAACAAACAAAGGAAATGAAACAGGCAAACGGGAGGTGATTACTGAAGCGATTGAAGGAGTAAGCAATGTAAATAAAAGAATGAAAATTCAAATATCAACTATAAACGTACAAGGAATAAATGTTGAATTAAAAAGGAGGTTGATCCTAGAAGAACTCGAGGAAAGAAAACTGGATATAGTTGCACTAACTGAAACAAAGCTTGCAGATAAAGAGGACTTGCGAACATAGCTAATGAACGAACAATATAAAATATATATTGCAGCTACAATGCCAGATAAGGATATAAAGAGAGAAGCATCTATGGGAGTAGCAATACTAGTAAAACCAGACATTAGTTGTTATATACACAATATACAGACACACGAAGGGATGGCAATATATGTAGATTTCTTCTTCCCGCAACATAACAGGATGCGTGTAATAGCAGTATATATACCAAGCAATAAAGGAGAAATCTCGAAACGTACACAAGAAAAGATAAAATCATGGATAGAACAGGCCAATGCGAGAGCAATAAAGATTGTAATAATGGGAGATTTTAACAGTAATATACATAGAAAGGAGGACGAAAAAAGAACACCGATATTCAAAACGATGCAAGAAAACTCAATGATGAGTCTACTGAATGAATATGACATTAAGGACTATACGTGGAAGAGAGGTGAGTCAGAATCACAGATCAACAATATATGGATATCAACAAACCTATTCATGAAAGCAAAATACCCTAGTATAGAATTCTTAGTGGCAGCAAACAGTAATCACAGGATGATAGGTACCAAACTGCAATTAGGCGAGATCAAAAGAATAAGAAGGAAAAAGCAGAAGAAGAAAGTATACCTGTACAGGGAGACAGATGAAAGTGCTTGGGAAAACTTCAATAAAGAGGTGGGAGATAAAGTAGAAGAATTGCAGATTCAGTGTGTTATCGACGAAACCACACTTAACAAGGCTTGGCATAAGCTTAATCTGGCAATAAAACAAGCGGCAAATAACAATATCAAAAATAAATTGGTAGTTATGAGAGGCTTCGAAGCAAGGACTAAAAAGGCCTCGATTTTGCATAAAGCACTGGTTAAAATAAATAAGGTAATGAAATATTTAAAAGAGTTGAAGCAACCTCTAAATCCGAGCACAGCTATAGAAGGAATAAACAAAAAACTCGAGAAGATAAGCGAAATGATACAATGTGGAAAAATGGAACTGATAGAAGAAGATTTAGAACACACAAACATTCAAAAAAGCATACTAAAAATTAAGGAAATCAGAAGGTTGATCCACAAATGTAGACAGGAAGAAAACAATAGTGAGATTAGAGAGGAAATAGCAGAAGCAATCGAAAGAAGAGAGAACAACCTTCAAGCCAACACAAAGAAGATGATAGATAGTGTGTTGAAGAGGAGACGAGCAAGAGTAGAGATAGAAAATATAAAAAAGGGAGAAGAATTGTTAGTAGAAGCAGAAAAAATCAAAGAAGAGGTTAGAGCACATTTTAGAAATTGGACGAGAGAAAACAAAAGTAATTGGGACTTCTGGGAGGAATGGAAGGCAGAGTATGAACCTAAGAAAGAAGTCGAAGAAGAACAGTATGAGTCACTGATTAAAAAAGTGGAGATGCAAGAGTTGATGACTATCATCGCGGAGGCAAGCTCGAACAAAGCAACGGGGCCCGATGACATTTCAAATGAGATGATCAAACAGTTACCACAAAACGCACTAGAAGTTCTGTTAGAAATAATAAACTTTGCAATAGACACAGGAATAACACCGAAGGCGTGGAGTTATGGGCTGGTCTACCCTATAGGCAAGAAAGAAACGTTTGACGGAGACCTGAGACAAACTAGACCGATAACCTTAATAGGGCACGCTCGAAAAATCATGACCAAATTGCTGACAATAAGACTCAATAGGATCCTAGTAGAAACAAAAATACTTAATCCAAAAAACAATTCAGCGCTACCACATACATCGACAGCAGCACCAATTAGCTGGCTAGCGAACATACAGGAGGATGCTTGGTTAAACAAGAAGGATTTTTGGTTACTATCACAGGACACATCCAAAGCATATGATACAGTGCATTTAGAACTACTATGGAAAGCATTGAGAAGAATCAGATGTCCGGAAAAATTCATCGAAATATTAAAAGGCCTGATGAGGAAAAGACAAAACCAAGTAATAACGAATATAGGAAAAACGAACCAGTACCTTGTAGAAGACGGTCTCGACCAAGGGAGCCCATTGTCGCCGACCTTGTGGAGAATATACTACGATCCTCTCATATCAAGAATAGATAAAGAACATAATGGGTACAAGATGCAAACGTGCACGCCGAATGGAAAGTTAGTAGAATGCAGGATGTCAGTGCTGGCATATATGGACGATTCTCTATGGATAGCAGAGAAGAGAGAAGACCTGCAAAAAATAATAGACATGGCGAACAACTTTTACCAACTAACAAGAATCAAAGTAAACCCAACAAAATCAGTGTTTGTAACAAATTCCAAAGAAGAGGGTACAATATCTTTCGATAGAGAAGTAATGGAGAGAAGATCAAATAATATGCCTTTTAGATACCTTGGATGTTGGTTTGGAACAAATCAAAAACAGAAAGAAGTCAGAGAAAAGATAAAAGAAGAAGTAGAGGCCGCAATAAATAGACTAAACAGAGCTCGAATCATGGAAAAACAGTACATATATATCACGAATTGCGTTATACTAACAAGATTAGCTTATAGAATTCAGAACGTGGTACTAAGTGCAAAGATGTGTGAAGATATTACAAAAAGATATACTAACGGCATAAAGCAGAAAGCAAGACTAGCAAGATCTGTTCCAGACTCACTATTAACAAATCACAATATATACAGAGTCAAAAAAGTAAAAGATATACAGGCAATGCAACAAATAAGTCAACTATGGAAGGAATTGAACCAAGAGGATTTCGAGGACTCACCACTATACGTGAACATACAAAACTTACAAAACGGAGCAGCAACAAACGTGTCAATATTGGAAGAGTGCGCAGTTTACCCAATGGAATTTGCAAATACAAGGATCGCATTAATATTAGATAATATGCACAATACAAACATACAATTGTTCAAAGGAGTAGGAAAATGGCCTAGGCATTTCGAAGAGAAGGGGACCTCAGTTAATGAATTATTATTGAACAATAAAAAGAAAAATACAATCAAAGCCAAGTTGAATAAACATCGAATTTACTACAAGGAACAACTAATAAATAGCGATGGCACAAAACTTTTAGAGTGGGGAGAAATACCCCATAATATAGGAAAGATAATTAAAGGCAAGAAACCAAGATGGTTCGAGGAAATGAGAGAGGCGATACAAAACCAAGAAAACCCGAGTGTAGAAGGACTCGAGCTAAACCCTTTCACGCTAAAAGAAACTAAGGAAGTGGAGTTACAAAATGGAAAATGGGTAATAACAAGAGAAGGAATGATAGGAAGGATTATAAACGTAAAGAATAGGAGAGTAAATTTAAGTCATTGGAATATAGAAGGGAATAATATAACAGAAAAGTGCGTCGGGTGCATAGAGCACATAGCAACTCGGACCACGGCAGGAACAATGACGAAGTTGATTAAAGATGTGACACCACTAACAGTAAACCGCAAAAGAAGAATATATGGTAATATAGCAGACATAATTATGGCATTCAGAAGGAGAAAGAAACAAGAAGAGGGATTCGCAAAAGAAATATTCATGAGTAAAAGCACAATAAGGTCGTGGAGATTTATAAAAAATTTCAGAAACATGGATGAAGTATTGATGAAGAAACATGAAGAAATAGGAAATAAGAAAGAAGTCGAGGTAGAGGTGATAACTGAAAAGACAGGAAAGAAGAAGGGGGAGAAGTCGTACCTATCAGCGATTATACTAGATACAGAACAGAAGATAAAGTTTAAAATTGAAAATATTGTATGGCCATCAGAAGAGAAGTTAGCTCTGACATCATTAGCAATACTGATAGCGATATGTAAAGAGAAGGCAACAATTAAAGTCAATACAAATTCAGAAATGGTGATGAAAATAGCGGGGAAAATAAGAGACCAAACGACTACGAAAATGACACTAATTAAAGAAAACCTAGGACACTTGGCACATGCCGTTAAAATAATGTTAGAAAATAAACAGGTTAAGATAGAAGCAAGGTTGAACAAAAATTTGAAAAAGGAAATAGAAGAACCAAAGACAAAAGTGGAGATTGAAGTATACAAATTCGACAATAGGAGTTACTACGCAACATATGACAAACAAATGATTTCACATAACATACGTAAATTTATGAAAAGAATAATAAATGGAGAGAATGTAGCAGAGTGGAGAATGCTAAAGAGGAACCAAGAGATGGCGATGGACAAGACAGAGATAGATTGGGAACTTACGTACGGCAACATAAACTACTACAGTAGACCGCTAGAAAGAAGGACGTCAAAAGAGAATTCTAGACTAAAAACGTTTAAGGTAAAAATGCTACTAAAAGAATTACCGACATTACTATACTTACATTACAGGGATGCAAAGAAATATACAGACACATTATGCAGAAGATGTGGAAAAGAACAGGAAGACCAAACGCACTGGTTGTTATATGAAGAGAACCGATACAAGATTGAAGATGCAATATTCGAAGCTTTAGTCAAACGGAGGATGAAAGAAAGGTGCAAAGAGAAGAACTAGAAGAGATTACCCAAAGAATAAAAGAAAATCTGAAACGAGGAGAAGAAGCAATACCGATTAGTATAATAACTAAGAGTGACATCCTAACGAAGAAAGGAAGAAAAGACAAAAAGAAAACAGTAGAATTTACAAACAGATTAGTAAAGAAAATCTACGAAAATATGTGAAAAAAAAGCAGTGTGCTAATAAACAGCCTACCGGCAATAGAAGGCGATCCTGAAGAAATACTGGAACAGAGAAAACACAGGAAAGATCATAAAGAAAAGAAGCTAATGTGGTTTAATAAGTGGAGGGACACCTTCATCAACGAAAACATTACAAACTATAATATCGACTAAGTAGTTCTGCGGTCTATCTTGGCAAAGCTTAGATCGGGAGTAAACTAGCTCTAGTCTACCTTTTCTTAGAATAGAATAGTTGTAGCAACATGTAATAAATGTACTCTATAACAATTTTAATAAATAGAAAAGAGAACAGATTTTGCTTTTAAAAAAAAATAAAAATAAAAAAAAATAAAGTACTGATTCACACATTTGTTTATGAATTTCTTCGATTATTTGTAGTGTGAAGTATTTTTGAATTGTACTACTAACATTACAAAAGAACCTCTTTACAATAAACAATTGATGTTGATTTATTGATTTGTGCTTCCATTTAATAAAGCTTTTATTTAACAATTCTCTCTGTATATGAAGTTCCAAAGCTTCAACCACATTTGACATACTAGAACTAGAAGCAACTAATTTATGAATAATAGCATTTATCGACTCAACTGCTTAGTAGATTGCATTCTAGCCGTGAATATTCGATTAATAAATATGACAGATTATAATGAAATCCAGATTAAAATGAAATGATAGTATAAAATCTCAAAAACTAAATTTTTTTGGGGTGCATTTTTTAGGATTAGGGGTTTAGGGTTAGGGTTAGTTTTAAAAAAAATTATAATAAACAAGTATTAATAGGTTTTAGAAGGCTAGCAGATTAAGTATAGAATGTAGATTTCATTTTAAATTATGATCTGCGACAATAAATGGCCTTGTCCAAGATTCTTGAATTGAA
This sequence comes from Gigaspora rosea, assembly GCA_003550325.1. NCBI lineage: Eukaryota > Fungi > Glomeromycota > Glomeromycetes > Diversisporales > Gigasporaceae > Gigaspora > Gigaspora rosea. The sequence goes on along the minus strand of QKWP01002656.1, from coordinate 2,283 downwards.
TAAATTGGATTATTTAAATCTTTGCTGGCACCAGAATACTTCTCCAATAAAGATCTAAATCGATGCTCAAAAACTTCAATGCACAATGAATTTCGTGTTTTCCAAAAGTCAGAAATAAATTCTTTAAAATTTACACTTCCAAGTATTGTTTTAAGTCGCTTTGGAAAGTTTTGAGACAAATACCATATACAGTGAATATGATAAGAATTTTTATAAACTACTTGACATGCAGCATCCATTGCAGGATCCATATTAGTCATTATAACTCATGGTTCAGTGTTAGTTGCATCCAGAGTTTGTTGCAAAACCCATTCATAGCTCTCTTGAGTTTCATCACTCAAAAAAGCCTGTGCACTCAGCTATAATTTTCCATCATTATCAACAAGAATAAATAATGAAAAAGGAAAATTATATTTATTTGTTCTTGAAGTATTGTTATATAAAATGATATCATAATATCAAGACTATTCCTTAGTTTGTACTACTTCGCAGGCAAATGTGCCTGTTAGGGGTTTTAATAGATCGGGTTGGGTCGGGTTTGGGCCTGACCCGGGTCAGACTCACTTGGGTCAAAACCCGACCTGGGTCTGACCTGCCTTATGTCAAACCCGACCCGGGTCTGACCCGCCCCATGCCAAACCCGACCCAGGTCTGACCCGCCTCATATCAAACCCGACCCGGGTCTGACCCAACCCNTTGGGAACTTGTACCAGTTTTGTTAGTGATTTTAGGCTTTCGTGTACTACTATTTGTGTTAGGGGTCTTATGGGGTCGGCTTGCCTCATGTCTGACCCGACCCGGGTCTGACCCGCCCCATGCCAAACCCGACCCAGGTCTGACCCGCCTCATATCAAACCCGACCCGGGTCTGACCCAACCCAATCCAACCCGGGTTGAACCCGGGTCATCACTTCTAGTTAGATGGAGATCTGTATCAATAACATAACTATTTCATCACGGGTTTCACCCTGTGTATTATATTTAGCCGTTTAATTATTTACTCTCGTTTAATTCATAACAATATAATGCAGGAACTCCAAAAGCAAAACCTAGTTGTAGGATTGCAAATCTTGATTGATATTGAAGGAATAAATAGCGTTGGATATAGTTATAATAAAGGAATTGGAGTTGAAAAGGATGAATATAAGGCTTTCATTTATTATCAAGAATCTGCAGAGATGGGTAACGCTACTGGAGCATTTAATGTTGGGAGTTTTTTATGATAAAAGAATTGGAGTTGATAAGGATGAATATAAGGCTTTTGTTTTTTATCAAAAATCTGCCGGGATGGGTGACGCTAATGGAATGTTTAATGTTGGAAATTGTTATCAAAATGGAAATGGAGTTGAAAAGGATGAACTTAAAGCTTTTATTTATTATCAAAAAGCTGCAGAGATGGGAAACTTTACTAGGATGCCGTCAGTCGCAGAATGTTATCGAAATGGAATTGGAATAGGAAGAGATCTAGATAAAGCTAAATACTGGCTGGCATCAAAGGTAAATTTTGAGTTTAAATTTGTGCTATACATAGTGACGTATCACAATCCATTAATGAGATCAGGTGCTATTGATTAAAATCATTAAAATAAGGTTATAATTATGTAATAAGTGATTTCATAAGAGAAATTTCGATTATAATCGATTTTTAAGAAAAATGAACTTTTGCACCTGATCGTGATATTTCAATTGGTAGTGAACGCATTCAAAGCAACAAATTACAACACTCATTTATTATATATAGCATTAATATATATAATATATACTAGTTATATACTTATTTAATAATTTTGTACATTTAAATCGTGTTTAGAGTAAAGGATTTAACATTAGATATTATATTATAATTATCATTTTCATAAAATATATTGTTAATAGTTTATTTATTGACAAATTTTATAAATAATTTATGGCTACAAATGAGTGGATAAATAATTCAGAAATTGAAGATGATTTGAAAAAAATATTAAAAAAAATAAATATCAGTTGCCTTGGATTTCTTATAACAAATTTAAAAATATTGAAGAAATAGGTAGAGGTGGATTTGCAACTGTATTTCGTGCTGATTGGAAAAGTCAAACTTTTCTTAAAAGAGTTGCTCTTAAATTACTTCATAACTTAAATAATCATTATGAAGAATTTATAAGAGAGGTAATTTTTTTAAATATTTATATTAATTGTTATCAGTTATTTGTAGTTTATTTATTATTTATGTTAATAATTTGAATGTATTACACTTTATTTTAGTAATAAGTTAAAAGCATATTGTGATATTAGTCTTAAGGAT